>CAUYON010048673.1:0-14458 GCA_963573935.1 Arctocebus calabarensis
GCCAAAAATTGCAAATAAATAAATAAAAATAACTAAAAAAAAAAAAAGTTGTGGCTCAGCGCCTGTGGCTCAATGGGCTAAGGCGCCAGCCATGTACATCTGAGCTGATGGGTTCGAATCCAGCCTGGGCCAGCCAAACAACAATGACGGCTGCAACCAAAAAATGGCTGGGTGTTGTGGTGGGCACCTGTAGTCCCAGCTACTTGGGAAGCAGAGCCAGGAGACTCGCTTGAGCCCAGGAATTGGAGGTTGCTGTGAGCTGTGATGCTACAGCACTCTATCTAGGGTGACAGCTTGAGGTTCTGTCTCAAAAAAAAAAAAAAAAAGTTGAAAACACCTGAATACTTGGGAGTTGTAAGAACACTGGAGTGTGAAATCTCCCAGGAGGAGGTAAGAAAAAAAAATGAATTGTGCCGCTGGTTTGGGGCAGTGGGAGGGCTCCTCCACCTCAATGTGGTGACTGCAAGCCCAGAATCGTGGCTGGGGTACAGAGTTTTGATGTGGGCTTTGCTACCTGTCGGGGGTGACCAGGGTGTTTCCACCTGGATGACAATTGTCAGCAATCGAGCGCAAGCCTGGGGACAGGTGGGATTCGGGTGGGCCCTGCCTGGAGAAGAGTGTGACCTGGGAGCCGGCAGCTCCTCAGACTTTGCGGGTGGGGTTCTGCATTGCTATTTATTCTAATTTGTTATTATTTATTTCCTTGTGTCTAAGATGTGAGGGGGACTTCTGCCAGCAAGTGACATCATAATGGAAAATGGAGATAGGGCCGGAGTCCAGGAACGTTGAGCTACAGTGGTAGAAAGAGTTTGAATAAGTGCTAAATTTAGTTAATCCACTTGCTAAATCAGGAGTGACCCTTTGAAACAGTTATTCAAAATCTCTATTTAAAAAAACATGACACACTTCAAAAGTCCTTCTGCGGTGGAACGTAAGAAAGAGGCCATGGTTTAATAGCTTGACTTTTCAAATATTTTAAGTTTCATTTTAGAGAATTAAAATAGTGTATTTATAGCACAAATGACTTTTCTTAAAACTTTAAGCAGAGCCTTAAAAACCTCAGGCCCAATTGAGTTTATTCATTCTCTAGAGAGAAAAGTTCTTTTACAGAAATAGTTCAATTCATGAAAATGGCTGTTACGGTCCCTCTTAGGGGACAAGATTTTCTGCTTAATTCGACTAAATGATTGAATAAGTTTTGTGGAGTTTGGCAAATTTTCCTGCAAGAGTTTCAAAGAGGTAGATGCCAGTATCACAAAAGAAAATGCGTTGTTTGCTGTAATGGGTTAATTTGGGGAGGCTCAGATGGTATGTTCTGAAAAGTGCTCAAAAATGAGAAGGGTCCATTCTGAAAAGCCTGTTGGGATGGAAAGGCCCATCATTCCAAAGGCCTCTTCCGTGCGCCGTGTTCAAGGTTTCTAGCGAGAGGGAAGAAATGTGTTAACGCATTGGTGTTTTCCAGTGATACCAACACCAATCGTCTGGGAAATGACAAGACTCGCTGTACCATATAAAGACTTTTGTCCTCTGATGACAAGACTCTCAAGCAGAAATGCATTATAATAGGAACAAACGGGTGCTAGTGACATAAATGGAGGACAGGGACAGGTGTTCGGTGATGAAGAGAGCCATTACAGGGCATGACTGGGATGTCAGACTGGTGAGGGCAGAAAATGTTTCTAATCCATCCACATGGCACCAAAGGAAAGCTGGCCTGGGGAGTTTGCTGTGGGAAAGAATTTGTGTATTTCTCTCATAAGCCCAGAGTCTCAGACGTTGTCAGTCTGGGGCCTACTTTGAGGAATAATAGCTATTCCCAGGACCTCAGCCTGTCCTTAGCCATGAGGGCTAGTATAGATATTAAGGCCTCTGTGTTGCCTGGGAGGTGGCATCCTACACCCCACACCCCTCCTTGTCAGCACCTGTCCTCCTGAAGAATCCTAAAAGACACTGAGGCTCATTGTCTAGTGTGGTTATTTATTTTTTTTTTTGACAGTCTCACTTTGTCACCCTTGGTAGAGTGCTGTGGCATCATTGCTCACAGCGACTTCAAGCTCTTGGGCTCAAGCAATCCTCTTGTCTCAGCCTCCCGAGTAGCTGGGACTACAGGAGCCCACTGCAATGCCTGGCTATTTTTAGAGATGGGGTCCTGCTCTTGTTCAGGCTGGTCTCAAACTCGTGAGCTCAAGCAATCCACCCGCCTCGGCCTCCCAGAGTGCTAGGATTACAGGTGTGAGCCACCATTCCTAACCCTGGTGTGGTTAATTTTATATGTCACCTTGTCTACTGGGTCATGGGGCACCCAGATATTTGGTTAAACGTCATTCTGGGTGTTTCTATGAGGTTGTTTTGGGGTGAGATTAATGTTTTTAAATAGATAGACTAAGTGAGGCAGTTTGCCCTTCCTGGTGAGGGTGGACCTCATCAAGTTGAAGGTCTGAGTAGAAAAAAAAGGCCAACTCTCCCCCAAACAAGAGAGAACTTGTTCAACTGCCTTCAGATGGAACGTTGGCTTTTTCCTGCCTTTGGACTCAAACTGAAACATCAACTTTTTCCAGTCTTCAGCCTGCTGGGCTTTGGACTGGAGTAGCACCCTTGACTTTCTCGGGTTTTCAGCTTGCTGGTCTCCATAATGTGAGTCAATTTTTAAAAATAAATCTCTTTCTACATAATATGTACACACTCATCCTATCGGTTCTGTTTCTTGGAGGATCCTGACTTTTACACTGTCCATCAGCCTGTTCTTCTCTCTGGTTTGCGGAATTTCTTGGTGAGCATCATCTTGGTGGGAGGCAAAGCCCCATTTCCTGCGATAGAGACCCAAGGGTCAGGTGGTCCCTCTCCTCACACCCTGGCTCATGTGACCTTGTTGGGCTGGTCAGCAGCGCCTGCTTCAGACTTTGGCTCTGTCTGGAGGGTGTGAACCAAGGGAAAGGGACAGTTAGAGTTCACTTCTAGAAGCAGCAGAGAGTGACTGCTAGAGGCAGAAGAGGGGGAGGTTGTCCCCTTTTTTTTTTTTTTTTTTGTAGAGACAGAGTCTCACTTTATCGCCCTGGGTAGAGTGCTATGGCGTCACACTGCTCACAGTAACCTCCAGCTCTTGGGCTTAAGCGATTCTCTTGCCTCAGCCTCCCTAGTAGCTGGAACTACAGGCGCCAGCCACAGCGCCCGGCTATTTTTTTTTTGTTTGTTTTGCAGTTCGGCCGAGGCCGGGCTTGAACCCGCCACCTTCGGTATATGGGGCCGGCGCTCTGCTCGCTGAGCCACAGGAGCCGCCAGGTTGTCCCTTTTCAAGCCTGGTTCTCCCACCTCCAATGGATTCTGAAAGTTGCCTTCATCTTTCCAATAAACACCCTTTCCTATGGAAGATCACAAATCAGTCCGTTGCTTGTAACCAAGAATCCTGATTGGCACAGAGATGAGGCCTGATTTTCAGGTTGGATGCTGGAACCAAGCGAACTCTTATTTCTGTGTCATGTGTAAAATTATAGGCAGATGGCGAAATTGGTTAACCAAGGGAGGGTGCTGATCACCAAAGCCAATAGTAATATTATCAACTAGAGCAACATAGAACCTCTCCCACGTGCCAGTGCTTTGCCCTGACCTTTTTCTTGCATTGTCCCATCTGATTGTTACTATGACTTTCTGTGGTCCATGGAATGCCGATTTTACAAGTGAGGAATCTTAAACAGGTTGATAAGAAATCTATCGCCTTTGGTACTGTCCTAAGTGGCAGCTGGAATTGAAACTCAGGACCATCTGAAGCTATATTCTGTGCCTTCAAAGGTGTGACTACCATGGTGAGTGTGCAGAGATTCTGCTGAGTCTAGTTGGGACAGACTGGTGGAGGGGCACACAGGGGCAGCAGCCAAGAAGGGTAAGGGCCAGGCGTGTTGGTAAGGGCCATCCTCACTTCTGCTCTGGTGTTTCTCGGCCATGTTATTCAAGCAACAGAACCTCCCTCACTAATTTAACCAAAAAGGGATTTGTTACAGGGTGTTATTTAGCTCACAGAATTTCAAAGGGGTTCAAATTATGCCTGGATGCTATGAGTTCAGGAATCAGTCAGCCAGGGAAGAAGCCTAAGGCGAACTCCAGATTGCTCCAGAGGAACCCTACTGTTGTCATTACTGGCCACACTGCGCCTATGAGGCCGGGGACAGAACCATCGTCCTGCTGCTCTAGAAAAGCCAAACCCCTCTTCTCTGCATGTGCTGGAAGATCCCCCTCCCTGACCGTGGCCCCCACCCACATTGCTCACCTTGCCCTCCAAGGCTTCTGAGGGTGTCTTTGCCCTCTATGGCTTGGAGGACCCAGGTTCCACGTGGAACACAAGTGGCGAAAGATCTGGATTTTTAGAATGTAATTTTTAGCTTTTTAGCCTCTTTCATTCAGGGAGTTGGAGAGTGTTGAATGCCTGAGTCCATGGCATCACCATCGCATGACCCTGTTATCTACAAGGGAAAATGTGTGTGTGAGGTCCCCGTCCCCCAAGTTAATATCATGCATTTTTACATCTGAAAGGGATCTCAGAAATCACCCTGGTCAGGAGTTTTCAGACTCTGGTCTTCTGGTTATTGGGGTTCCCGGAGGGGAATTAGGGGCTGCCACAGTGACCAAGGAGAGAGGCAGGAGAGGGAAAGGGCAAACATACAAGGTTTGGTAGTCGGTCAGCTTTAATGTGTTTTAGGTTCTGTGCTTTAAAACAAAAACCAAAACAAAACAAAAAAAAACCCAACTAGGGAAACTGATGGAGGAGGACCCCTTAAGCCCAGGCGTTTGAGGCCAGGCTGGGCAAAATAGAAGACCCCACTTAAAACAAAACAAAGACAAACAAAAAAAGTTGCAAACCTCTGAGTAATCTAAGTTTATCATTTTCAGTGATGAGAAACAGAGACTCAGAGATGCAAATATGTTGCCCAAGGTCACAGAACTAGTGCATGGAAAGGTTGAGATCAAAACAAGGACTCCTGATCCTAGGCTGGGGGTCCTTCCTCAGCAGCACCGTGACAGCTGCATTGCTCAGGATGCTCTGGGTCCAGCACAGGTGGGGATAAATCACCTGATTTTATCCTAACTTTCACTACCCCAGAGACGTCTGCCTTGACCCACCAGCAAAGCCAGGCCTCGCTGTCACACACTGTCTGAGAGCCCAGAATTCTCCCTTGAAGCGCCCTGAACTGTTGTAGTGAAGAATTTAATCTTCATATTACTTGATGTCTGTCTTCTTCCCTAGAATGCGGTTCTTGGAGTAAGGACTGTCTTGGTCTTGGTTACTCCTATATCCCTGGAACGTGGCCGTTTGCCATGGACAATCCGAACACCAAAGGAGAGCAGAAGCCGGGGTGGCGAAGTCCAAGACCCGCCTCAGGGGAACAGTGGCAAGAATAGAATGGGAACTACGGGCCAAGTCGAGTCCTGATGTGGTTCTCTATTTCCCCGTCTGTTAAATGGGGCTAATAATTCCATTCTCAGATTTACTGTTGTGAGGAGGAAAAGAGAGAATGACTAAAGGTTGGGCCTGAACGTGGACACAACTTTCTCATGGCCAAACTGTGGCAGAATTTATAATCCCTGCCTGGGGGGTCTGAAGCCTACGGAAAGATAACCAAGAATGTGAGGACTGAGGCTGTCCTTGAAATTTGGGGAACTTAGCTCCTTGTTTTTACAAGATCTTTATTTTTATATTGTGATTGGAAAAAAGATGTAAATTGTAGGGAAAAGATAACAAATAGATATAATCACAAAGAAGAAAATTAAAACCACCTGTGATTTCATGACCCAACTGTTCTCAATGTTAATATTTTGGTCTGTATCATCTTAGCCATTTTTTTTTTTTTTTTTTTTTGAGACAGAGCCTCAAGCTGTCACCCTGGACAGAGTGCTATAGCATCACAGTTCACAGCAACCTCCAACTCATTTGAAACAATATAAAAAGGTGCTCAATAAAAGGAAAGTCTTTCTTTGACCCCTTCCCCTAGTTCCTTTCACCAGAGTAACTACAGCGAAGGTTAGTTGTGTGTACCTGCCAGAAATCTTGCAGTTATGTGTGCGTATGTGTGTGAATGAGTCTGTTTCTTTTACATCCTACTGGACAAACAGGAGCTTGCAATATACACTATTGTTCATTTTTGACATGCCAAAGAATATATTGATTATAATTATATTATAATTATAATTATGATTATATTATTTATTGATTATAAACACGGTCTTGTTATTCCCCTTCCTGTTTTCATACTCCTTAAAAATGACTTTGAAGCTCTTCCCATCAAAAAGGGGAGAATATTTCTCTGTCCTTTGAATCTTGTTCTGCTTTGGTCAGCAAAAGGTGGTGGAAATGACGATGTGCCAGTTTTGATGCTAAGCGTTAAGGCTTTCATGCTTCTGCTCTCTTTTGCAGTCACGTGGCCAAGCCTGGGCTAACTTGTTGGGTGATGGAAGTCTATATGGAATCCAATTGTCCCAGCCAAGACAGTTCTAACCTAGTCCACCCTAGATGACGATCAGACCTAAGATAACATACCCAAGACCAGCGAACTGCCCACCCACCCCAAACTGCATACAGAGACGGTCATCCAAACAATTGAAAATGTTTGTTGCTTTAAGCCACCGGGTTTTCGGGCAGTGTGTTATGCAGTAATGGTTAACATTTTTGTACCAGCATGTTAAATAAATCAACATGTAAAAATAGTGCTTGGACCATAGTGAGCTTTTGAAAATGTTAACTGTAACTATTTTTCCATATAAATAATGCCTTCAAATGATTCCACTATATGCTGAACACTAATTTATTCAACTTGTCTTTATTTGCTGAACATTTATATTGTTTCCACTTTTTTTCCTAATATAAAGAATGTGAAAGTCATTACAGTATATACATTTTGTCTTTCGATGGGAAAAATTCTTGAAATTATAATTGCTATGTCAAAGGACATATACATTTTAAACAATGAGCAATAGTATCAACTTACCATTCAAAGAAGTCACTCGATTTATTTCCATCAGTAGTGTATAAAGTGTCTATTTCTCTTCATCTTCATCAGACCCAAGAGTATTTTAATGCTTGCTTAATAGTCCATCATAATATGTGCCATGATTTCTTTAATCAGTTCTTATTACTGAACATTTAGGTTGCTTCCTTTCCCCCCATTATAAAAAAGACTGTGGTGAATATCCCTGCAGATAAATCTTTTCACACATTCAGGATTATTTCCTAAGGGTAAATTCCTAGAAGTAGAGTTTCTGAGTCATAGGATTTACACATTTTGAAGACTTTTGAATATATAATATCAAATTATTTCTCAGAAAAATCATACCAGATTATACCAAATGCGGCATTCAAAAACTTTTATTTATGGAAAATTTCAAAAATATACAGAAGGATAGAGAATAAAACAATGGCTCCCCCATATAGTCATCGCTCAGATTCAATAATGACCAGTTTGCGGCCAACCTAATTCATCTACAGCTCTCCAATTTGACTAGATTATTCTGCATCAGATCCAGAGGGGAAATTTTCAATATGCTTTCATTTGAACAGCTGAGGATTTAGAAGACAAATAAAAAGCTCTCTTTCCAGAAGGTGACTTGGTGGAAATCTCTTGGAATCTCATGTGCTCACACCCCCAAGTCCTTGGCCAGGAGAGGGCCTTGCTGAGGTGCCTGGGGGACCCCGTAAGAAGGCCTGATGTATTATGCTCATACCCTGCCCCGTGGACCCAATGATTCCGCAGGAGAAGATTAATCCAGCTCACTTCGGAGGGGTTTCAGGGCTTTTTCTGAGTCTCTGTATTCCCCAGCTACACATCATTCACCATCTAAATAAAGCGGAGGTAGATAATGTAACCCATCCGTGGCTCATGTAAGTGCAAATATTGTGATTTGTGTTTACAGCGATTGCCACTGAGCAGGAGGCTTTTCTTTAGCTTCTGCTGAATTTTTCCAGGCTGGTTGAATTTTGTAATACTAGTCGGTCACGTTGCATCAATAAGTCAGCACAATCTTTGGACAGAAATACAAACAATTCCTTTAGTGAGAAAGCAAGCAATTTGGGGGCAATTGTGTAAGTGTTTCTAGCTCTTCAGGGCATATTCTGTAGAACTGTACCAGAAGGCATGCTGCACTGTAGCTCTGAGGGGAAAGGAAGAAGTAACTTGAAGACCTAAGTTAATCAATTTGCAGATAAAGAGCTGGAAGAGGTCTCCTAGCCCTGAACAGTAAGTGAAGGGATGAATATTCAATTTCAATTTCAAAATGTCAGATACAAATCACCCTCAAGAGTTCACTGGAGTTATTCTCAAGATACTGCATCAACTCCAGAGGTTATGCAGCTGTGCTTTAAATAGTTCACACAATGACACTTGTGTCATCAGAGTGCAAAGGAAAGACCCTGGGGTTTGAGGCAAAGGGGACTTTGAGTCTAAGCTCCACCTGTGGAGCAATTTTGGGGTGAAGGGCTCATTAGTTGAGCTGACTCACTCATTACTCAACAAAGATGTTTCCAGCACCTTCTGTGGCCTCGGGGGTGAGCAAGTCATTACTTCTGTCCTTAAGGATCCCACAGCCTGGTGGGGGAAATGATGTGATGCCATGACAAGGGTAAGACAGAGTGACAAGCGAGCACCCAGGGAGTGGTCAGGGGTCTTCCTAGAGGAAGTGGCACCTGAGCCAACATCAGAGAGTAAGTCAGAGTCAACTGATGGGGCGAATAGGGGGTTAAGTGTGGGAGAAAAGATTCTAGGCAGAGGGAACAGCCTTCAAAGCACACTGTGGAACTAAAGGCCGAGAGGGTATAGGGTGTGGTGTGCAGGGCCTGGAATGGCAGGGTGACGCTCAACGGGGAGCAGTGCCAGAACACGGGGACATCCAGAGCAGATGCCAGGACAATTCAGGGAGCCGTAGAGCTTCCAGCTGGGCTGAGAACGATCTCTCGGGCTGCCCCCCAGAATGGATGGAGGCGCAGTTAGAGCAGGAGGGTTCGGCACCACCGTGGGGCAGGAGGTGGTGAGCTCGGAACGGAGCCAAATCTCTTCCACAGGAGAGTGACTGGACCTGGTGGTTGTGGGATGAAGAAAGAAGGTCCCAGGGACTGTCTCGGCAGTGGGAAAGGGGAAGATGGGGAATTGATGCTGAGTTTGAGGCTGAACAGATTTGGGGCAATTGTGTAAGTGTGTCGGGGTGAAGGTGCTTGTCTGTGAGTCAGTAGCACACGGAGGGTCAGTGAGGCCACATGAGCAGAAGTGACCACCACGGAGTCAGGGAGCTGCCTGTGTGCTGTGCCCACTCCTTGTCCACGCCAGGTGCCACTTTGGACCCTTACCTGACCTCACTGTTCATTGTCCGCTCTCCCCGTGATTTAATAGCACCTACGAAAATCCAGGTTTGCCTTCCTTCTGCCTAAGTCCCAGGAAATGAAAATGGGCGGCTTAAAATACAAGCCCTGACCTACATCCCATAGTGTTTAGATTTTTTTCCCACCCCAGAAGTTCGAGTCAGAGACTGTGGCTGCCTGCCACTCTAGGGATGAGTCTTAAAGCCATGGTTTGCTGCACGATAACACAAGAGAGAAATCTGGTCAGGAAACTCCAGAAAATCATTTCTCAGCCATCTGTCTTCCCCGGAATGGCAGCCAGAGATCGCTCCCCAAGTCGTGTGCGGCAGGCAGCTTGTTTGGGAAGCCGCCGGCGCCGGGGCGCGAGGGTGCGTGTCTGCGTTTGGCCGGCTACGCCTCAGGTCAGGGGATCAGACCATCCAAGGACAGGGAAATTCGGTCCCGGAGCCTTCCCAGATACCTCGTTATTGAAATGAACTTTTCATCCAAGAACATGGAGCTGTGCTGATTGACAGCCAAGCCCTGACTGCAGGTAATGGCAGACTCTACTGATGCTATTTTTTCAACTTAGGACTACTTGGAGAGAAAATGTGAACTGGTTACCTAGAATAGATTCTTCCCTGGTGGAGACTCGGAGAGATTCAATTATGCCCTGAGAGTCTCAGAGCAGGAGTTAACTAGTTTTCCTTAGAGTCTGTTGAAAGTGGCCTGACCTGGTGAAAAGCCTGAATCAATGAACCTTACTTTCAAGTTAGTAAAAGGAAAGAAAAATGACAACAGGTGGTGCTCCCCGGGAGCGGGGAAATGCTCATATTTACAAGAGGAAATCTTTCCGACTCCCCCTCACCATGCTCCTCCTGCAGCTCTGCTGACTCTGGATTCTTCTGGAGACAGCACGTGCCATCGATTTAGAAAGCGCAGAGAAGGCAGGCATCCTTGGTGTGACCAATTGGATTAGTCTTCATTTATGTGCATCAAGGGCAATGTTGGCTGGACTAGAACCCCATTATTGCAAGTGTTAGCATCATCTCTATCTGTCTTCGTTTCTATGTTGGCTTTTATATTTTGTACTCGGGACGGGAAGAAAGTAGGGGTTTCACAGACTTCCGCCTGTCTACCCTTGGCCTGGGTTCCATCTCTAGGAGTGCGAATCTACCAATGTGATTGTTTCAATGTGCAGCTCAGTAAGATTGTGAGCATAAACTGGGATGCTTTAGCACCCAGGTGACAAAGTGTGGCCTGGGAGTGGGAAATGGCTGTTCTGTCCCTCTGCGGGGGACTCAGTGCAGGGCTGAGGATGGTGGCCTTTCAAGTCTTTTTCAAGCAGCTTAAAGGGAGAATGGAAGCCAAGGGGTGGTCCTGGTGGTTGCTGGAGCTGGAAGCCTGGCCTGTGCCCAGCATGAGGCGCTCCTGTGCTGGCTCCGAAAATTTACCAGGAGACCCTTGACAGGGGCTACATTCTAAATAGGGAGGTGAATGGCTTGCTCAGAGTCATTGCAATTGGGGCGTACACATAAATATAACCCCATTTTATACTCCCAAGTTGGGGGGCTATGGGACACAGGAGAACTTGCAGGGCAGTGCTGGCATCACCCTTTCTTGCCCTTTCTCTGGCTCCGATTGAACTTAGCAGCAACTGTGCAGGACCTTCCCTGGAAGGACACGATTTGATTTCCTCACATCTCTCCAGAGAGGGATTTCTCATCCAAGGACAGACGAGAGTCCTGCTGCTTCTAGGGGAGGTCTCGGTGTGATGGGAGCAGCAGAGAAGCTGACGGTGGGTGAGGAGGGGTGGAAGGAGGAGAGAAAAAGAAATGGTCTCAGGTGGTCACCTTGAGCAATAGCTGTCAGACTGAGAGAGTTTCATTTTCTTTGTTGTACAGCAAGTTGACATGGACAAATGTTTGAGCTTCCAAGATGAAAGCTGCAAAGCCAGGAAAGCTACCTCTAGGAAGTGCTTCTCTTATTCCAAAATTTCAAGAGTGAGTGGAGTGTTAAGATAGGAAGTTCTAGCTGAGGGACCAAAACTATTCTAAGTTAAAAAATGGCCTAAGACCAACATCACCAAGATGGCCTAACATCCATTTAATAGTAACTCTCTACATGCGATCCAAATTCCTCCCTGCACGAGATGTTTTTAGGGTGCTGGTTTAAAATGCAAATCCCTTGGCCCCACTCAAACCTGCTGAATCAGAGTCGTGTGCGGAGGGGCCTGGGAGTCTATTTTCATGACAAATACCCAGACAATTTCTAGGCTATAAAATTTAAGAACACTTTGTCTATACCTGCACTTCTGATATAGTAGCTACTAATCATTTAGGACTATTTAAATTAATTAAAAATTAACTTCTTGAGTCACATGGCTATTTCAAAGGCCCACATGGCTACTATATTGAACAGGGTACAACATTTCTGTCATTCCAGAAAGTTCCATTGGATAGAGATGGCTATCCAATGAAAATTATAAATATGAGGCTGGGCACTGTGGCTCACATCTGTAATCCTAGCACACTGGGAGGCCAAGGCGGGTGGATTGCCTGAGCTCACAGGTTTGAGATCATCCTGAGCCAGAATGAGACTGCGTCTCTAAAAATAGATGGGGCATTGTGGCAGGCTCCTCTAGTCCCAGCTACTTGGGAGGCTGAGGCAAGAGAATTGCTTGAGCCCAAGAATTTGAGGTTGCTGTGAGCTATGATGCCACGGCACTCTACCAAGGGCAACAAAGTAAGAGTCTGTCTCTAAAAAGAAAAAAGAAAATCGTAAATATGATTTAGAAGATTATAAATAATTTAATGCTAAGATGTGAAAATTAATCAATTACTCTACATAAATGCTGTTTACTCCTAATAAGTGAGCTTAGTATTGGTTAGTATTGATTTGTGAGGCTGTGGATGTCCCCGTGTGTCTTTCCTGCCTTTTGGCTACCCTCCACATAGCCTCTGCAGGAATTGTGAGTATGGCCTAATAAACCTATAGGTGGATATAGTCCTGTGGCTACCACTTGGGGGGGGGAGAGGGCACTGGAGCCTTTTCGCAAAGCAAAATGTTCCCATCACTCTGGCCGATGCAAGCCCAGATGTGGCTTGGCAAGCCAGGTACAGGACAGACTTCAGATCTTACTTGCCTCCTCATCTAGACACTTTTGAGCAATGAAGAATTTATAAAACCTTATGCAACAGCCCACGTGGGGAGTAGCTTTAGTTGTGTTTGCCAATTTCTTTATCCAAAAAGTATAAAGCTTTAATGCCCTATTTTATTTACTCATTTTTTTAGAGGGGAGGTCTTATTATGTTGCCCAGGCTAAACTCAGACCCCTGGGCTCAAAAGATCCTCCTGTTTCAGCCTCCCAGCTTACCTGGGACTACAGGTGCCCACCACCATGACCGGCTTAATGTCCAATTTAAAACCATCTGCTAAGGCTGAACCTCGTGCTGGGGGAGGGACCCAACACCAAAGAGAGAAGGTTGCTGGCCTCAAGCCTTTTGCAGCTGAGTTGGGGAGGTGTGCTAAATGGGACATGCAGCGCGGCATGGTAAGTGGTGGATGCGCCAGTGGAGGGCGCCAGGGAGCTTCAGGTGCTTGTGGGAGGGTGGGAGGGACGTCTCCCTGGATGCCCTCGATGATGCAGGGGAGACATCAGAAAGCCGATGAACAGGGCAGGGAAATTCAGTGTGGGCAGAGGGACAGAAAGACGGAAGAGAGGGGAGAGACAGCATGGTGTTTAGGGAGCTACCGGTCTACGCGCGTGATGCTGGAGCTTAGGGTATGAGTCACAAAGGACTGGAGATGAGGTGGGGAGATGGAGAGCTGAGGCTACAGCCTCAAAGCTGGACCTTTATCCTGCTTTGCATGTAGTGTTGAGCAAAGGCTTTATCTGCTCCGGTTGTCATTTTAAATAGATCATTTTGAAAAACATGTCATAAGTAATAATCCATTTGTGTGGTACATTTTATTGTATCTGATTGCCTTTGATTCTCACAACACTCCCGAGAAAAGCAAGATGGGCCTCAGTCGCCATGTTATAGACGTGGGAAGTGAGGCTCAGAGAGGGGGTGTTACCCGCCTTGCCCAGGGTCACACGACCCCAACTCAAGCATTTTGGGTTTTTCATTTAATAATTTAAAAGTTATTTTAACATTATGATTTCCTAATTACAAAAGTAGAGAATATTCATGAAAAAATTGGAAAAATATATTAAATATGAAAACAATTCACCCCTAAATCTACTTTTACTGTTATATTTATTTCATTAACTTTCAGTCATAGGTAGATAGATACACCCAGGTATAAACTACTATTTAACTACAAATAAAATGTCATATATTTTTATATGTCACATATACTATTTTCATATATTAGGATCATTTATAAGTTGACTTTAGTGCCCTAGTTCTCTCACTTTACAAGTTTATCATGAACAACTTTTTGAGTCCTTTGATAGTCTGTGGTTAGTTAAGATTTTAATGGCCACATGTATTAGATTGTATGATGATTTATTATATTAATTTCTTGTTGCTAGATATGTTCTAAGCTGCTTCCCATTTTTGATAATACTAACATGCTTTAAGAATTATTATTGCTGGCTCGGCACCTGTGGCTCAGCGGGGCTAAGGCGCCAGCCACGTATACCTGAGCTGGTGGGTTTGAATCCAGCCCGGACCCGCCAAACAACAATGATGGCTGCAACCAAAAAATGGCCAGGCGTTGTGGTGGGCGCCTGTAGTCCCAGCTACTTGGGAGGCAGAGGCAGGAGACTCGCTTAAGCCCAGGAATTGAAGGTTGCTGTGAGCTGTGATGCTATATGGCACTCTATCCAGGGCGACAGCTGGAGGCTCTGTCTCAAAAAAAAAAAAAAAAAAAAAGGGGGGCTCCGGTGGCTAAGGTTGTAGGGCGCCGGCCCCATATACCGAAGGTGGTGGGTTCAAGCCCGGCCTCAGCCGAACTGCAAAACAAAAAAATAGCAGGGCTCTGTGGCGGGCGCCTGTAGTCCCAGCTACTAGGGAGGCTGAGGCAAGAGAATCGCTTAAGCCCAAGAGCTGGAGGTTGCTGTGAGCAGTGTGACGCCATGGCACTCTACCCAGGGCGATAAAGTGAGACTCTGTCTCCACAAAAAAAAAAAAAAAA
>CAUYON010048675.1:0-29796 GCA_963573935.1 Arctocebus calabarensis
ATGGAGTCATCAGTTAACTTCTTATTTTTTTTTCTCCAAAGTCTCAAAAAATAGACAACTAATATTTATAAGTAACAGTAAAAGATAATTTCAAAGAACAGATCATGCCAAATCTTATAGACAATAGAAAAAGAAGAAATATTTCAAAGTCATTCTACTTAATCGGGATATACCTGATATTAAAATTGGAGAAAACATATCATTATAAAGGGAAATAACAAACATATTTCACTTATAAATAAGGATGCAATATCCTAAACAACATATTAACAAGTTGAATTAAAAATTAATGTTTAAGTAATGTACTTTGGTCAAAATTGAATCCAGTTCATGTGAGAATTAGTTTATGTGTAAACTTTACATCCTCCTCTATGGTCTACCTGTGTTTGTTTAAAAATCAAAACTGTGTTTCCATCAGGATCCAACAAAGAAATTAGAACTCACTCTTAGTATTTAAACAGGGATTTATTCTTGTTAAACTAATTTTAGTGAGATATAAGTTACATTTCTTTAATACAAAGGATTAAACGTGGTGTAAAGAGTCTTCACAAATGTATACACACTCATGTAACCAACCCCTCAGCCAAGAGCATCCATCATCTCAAAGTGATCTTCTAGCCCCTTCCTGGTTATCATCTCTGCTTCTCAAGCAGAAGTCACTATTCTTTTTTCTCTCATCATAGATGAATTTTTCTGTCCTTGAACTTCACTTCAATAGAAAGTACCAGATAGTAGGTACTTTTCAATAAATGATTTATTTCACTCAACACAATAAAAAAAAAGACACTTAGTGAGGGGATGTAGTTACACAGCCGACAGGCCATTTGTGGGACTGTGAAATGCAAGAGAAGGTTAATCCCAGCCTTGGGGGTGGAAGAGGAGAGGGAGGCAGACCCTGCACAGAGCTCAGACACTGGACCCAGCAGGCAGAAGAGGCAATCAGAGTGAAGACGTCTGCTGGGAGCTGGAGCCACCAAGGGGTGACAGTATTGTGGACAGAACAAGGAGCAGGTGCACGTGGGGAGTCATCACCGCTTATCCCCTCTTCTATGCCCCAGTTTCTGGTCGAGCCTCCCATTAGTCAAACTTGCTGTGAAGGAGGAGGACAAGGGAGCCCAGGAGGGGTAGGGCAGGGAGGGGTCAGAGGGCACGGAGAACCACGGCAATTCCCAGCGACAGTGTTTGTGAATGTCTCATGGTTCCACTGATTCCTAGTGGTGTAAAATTAACAAAGCACTTAAGTGCCTTGTGCCTCAGCTTCCCTTTCCTTGAAATGGTGACAACTGGTAATACTCAACACAGAGAATGATTGAGAGTATTATGTGATTTACCTGTACTTTGCCAAGTGTAATGTGTTCACCACGCCCTTCATGTGATCATCACGTGCTCAAAACGTGTCCTTCGTGTGATCACCATGTGTCCTTCACATGATCATCACATCATCTCCACATGTCCTTCACGTGATGTCCACTAGTTCGTGTCCTTCATGAAATTATCGGGTGTCCTTCGTGTGATCACCAGGTTTCTGCTTCCTTCACCTGATGACCACCTTTTCATGTCCTTCACATGATATCCACATGTCCTTCATGTGATCTCTGCATGCCTGTGTTGTGTCCTTCACATCATCACTACCTGGCGATCCCATGATGATCATGTGAAGGACATGTGGATGTCACATGAAGGACACGTTGTAATTCAGTGGAGATCACATGATGATCACATCAAGGACACGTGGCAATCACAAGTCATTGGTGTGAAGAGTGGGAAGGTCACATGACAATCACATTGAAGTCATGTAGCAGCCAAGCAAAGGATGCAATTATCACCTCAAGGTCATGTGACTCTCACAGAAAGGACACATGATGGACTCATAGTCATGTTTCAGTCACATGAAGATATCTCCCAGGGCATTGGTGTCCCTCCTACATAGAGATATTTAAATAAAGTTGAGTTAATTTTGCAAACACCAATTAGAAGTATTATAACATTAAAAAAAAAAAAAAAACGAAAAAAGTAGGGATGGCGAACTCACCCGCTTCCTAAGTGCCATGTTTGGAAGTCATTCTCACTATTTCTGCTCATCTTGTCACATGATCATACCAAGAAGCAAGGGATTATGGGAAATGTAGTCTTTAGCTGGGTAGGTAGCTTCCTGAGACAACTCTACACTATGGCATGTTTTCAAGGATTAGTGCAAAAAAGTTCTCTTTACCCATCTGTTAACCAGCTCACGAGGCTAGCCAGTGTTCTCCATCCTGTCTGCATGGATCACTACTGCCCTGGGCATACTGAATTTCATGGCTGTAAGCCACTCTTTGGCCCCTATGTCTTCTTTGGCTCTCTGCTGTGAATGGCATACTTGCCAAGTGTCTGTTGGGTTTGTTCCCAAACCAGTTCGCACCAGCCGCACTTGTTACTGTAATGCTGTATTTGAATTAGATATTCCATAACCTGATGAAGTATAAGTGCAAAAGAGATTTGTTTTTATCAAAACTCTGTAAGGACTAGTTGCTAAAAAGAATACTGCCAAGTCAGGTGTGGAAGACACAGCTATAAAAATCTGCAAAAAAATAACCACCATAGGCTCGGTGCCTGTGGCTCAGCGGGCTAAGGCGCCAGTCACATACACCTGAGCTGGTGGGTTCGAATCCAGCCCGGGCCCACCAAACAACAGTGACGGCTGCAACCAAAAAATGGCTGGGCGTTGTGGCGGGCGCCTGTGGTCCCAGCTACTTGGGAGGTAGAGGCAGGAGACTTGCTTGAGCCCAGGAATTGGAGGTTGCTGTGAGCTGTGATGCCACACCACTCTATCCAGGGTGACAGCTTGAGGCTCCGTCTCAAAAAAAAAATAAAATAAATAACCACCATAATCTGAAGGATTCTGCGTGTAGTTTATGTAAGGAGGGCAATGTACAAAGCTAATTGACAGACCCACACATACAGAATAAATTGGCAAATGGGCACGTGTGTGTGCTTTTGGTTGAATAAAATGTTTAAGGAGTACATCATTAGAATTCCCTGCTTCTTTGATTAACTGACTAGCCTGTGATCTTATCTGAGCTGGATACATTGGCTTTTACAGGATTATTATCCCCATTTTATAGGTGAATAAACTGAAGCCCAGGCTAATAGCAGAAGCAGAGCCATTATTTGAAATCAGCCAGTCTGGTCTCATGTCTGCGCTCTTACCCTCTGAGACACAGTGGTCCAGTTGAACTTTCCATTACAATGGAGATGGTCTTTCCTGTCCAATGAAGTGGTCTCTAGCACGTGGTTAATGTGTACTTGAGAAGTGTATAGTGGGACTGAAGAACTGAAATTTCAGTTCAATTTAATTTTCATTGGATAACCCTAAGTGGCCACACATGGCTAGATGCTCGGGTATGAACAGTGCGTTAGCACACGCCTTTCTTCTCATCTCAGACTCTATTTCTTTGCCTTGATTCTTTCCAGCCCATGACGTCGTCTGAAACACAAGCCCTGCCCTCTCTGATTCAGGCATCTCTGGGTTCTGATATATTATGCTGACTGGTGAAGGGCGGGGTGGACCTTGGCAGGAGGAATGGGGGCAGGCCTCTGTCGGCAGCCGCTGAGCTCAAATTGCCATATGGTAGCAACTGCCATCTGTGCCAGCACCATGCTAAGCTCCTCGCCGGCAGGGAAGTGCTGCTGTTTAGAGCAAGAGCTAGGCAGACGGCCCCCTCCTCCCCTTGGCTACAGGACTTTGAACAAATCACTGCATCCTTCTGAGCCTTGGTTTCCTCCTCTGCAAGGTGGGATTAAAAGGGCTTTCTCCATAGTGTTGTAAGCATTAAATGAACTGATGCCTGCCTCGTGCTTGGGTCACAGTAACTACTCAACAAACATCGTTCGTATTCGTTCTAACTCTCTGGGTCCCCCAAACCATATGTTTGGTCTTTCAATGCCCAGAAAATTCTGGGAGACCCCCCAATACTACCCATAACATTCTTTAAATTACAAAGAGGCAACTTTTAATTTCTTGCTACCCTATATGGTAATCTGGCTGCAGAAGGGCCTCAGCTGCCATCTCAAAAGAGCTATCGTCCCCTGAGGTTGAAATACAATCCATTGTTTTAGGAGACAAGAGAGAGGAGAGAGGGAACAGACAAAACCCCTGGCCCACATGGCCTTCTGGAAAATTGCTGAACTATGTTCTAACCACAAAAATCAATCCCTTAAAATGCCAGTAAGCCAGGGAAATAAGCAGCATTGAAAAGGGGAGAGAAGAAATTAAATGGTTGGAGCAGGTGCCGACATTTGCTGGGTACCACTGTACACTGACCAGCTTCTCACACATCCATTGAATCCTCACAGGGATACTGTGAGGCAGATATTCCTGCCCCAGGCAACAGATGAGGAAACTGAGGCTCAGAGAGGTGAAGTCACTTGAGGAAGATGGAAGCAAAGTCTGGCTAACTCTGAAACCCATGTTCTTTCTCAAGTACTGGCCTAAGATGAGAGACATCTCTGTCGCTCTCTTTCTCTCTCTCCCATTCTGAGCCTCAGTTTCCTCTCCCTGACATTGGAATGACAAGGCCTGCATGGCTCACAAAGCTTTCAGAAGATTCTATACTGATAAGTAATATGAAAAGCTTTGAAAAGTACCCTGCTGGGAACAGGGGTTACCTTTTTTGTTGTCCTCAAAGCTGACAACGTTGGAGCTCTGGAAGAAAGAAACCAAAGGCCTTGTTGAGGGGTCAGAGGTGAAACTCTTGCATGGTGGGACAGAGGAAAATCACTAGGTCCCCTCAGTTCTCCAAAGGAGGAAGGAGGAGAGATGGCAGAGGGAGGGCAACCTGAGGGGTGCCTTGGGGTGTTGCTGTTTTTGGTGACTGCTTGCTGACAGTTTTCCAAGCTGAGAAACACACATCCACAAACTTTAACCTCCTCTGGCTTAAAATAGAGCTACTGAACCAAAAATGCTACACACAGAGCAGAGTCACCTGCCTGGAAGGGCCAGACAGCTCCCCCACGGTCCTAACAACACCCTCCCCCAGTGGGCACAGTTGACAAAACACCTCTCAGCCGAGGATCCTTAGCCCCATCTCAGAGATGAGGAAAGGGAGGATGAGAGAGATGACAAGCGGCCATAAAGCCAGCAACGTCTTGCCTAACGAGGATCATGACTTAGGAGCCAGAGGACCCTGAAGACAATCCCAGCTAGGCCGCCACCTGGCTGGGGGGACTTGGCAAGGCAGGTATCTTCTCTGTGCCTCTGTCTCCCGAGTAAGAGCCCCATGAGTGATATCTGTGAATATGCCCTGCACAGAGGCTTTCGCTTTACCCCTGCTTCTGAGAAAAGAAGTCTTGACATCTGCAGTTGTGAAAAGGAAGGAAAAATAGCTCCTAGGTAAAAGGTGCCAGGACAGTGGCACAAAATAACTTTTATAATCCTCACTGGTCCTATGAGGTGAACATGATCACCACCCCCATTTCTCAGATGGGACTACTGAGGCACAGAGAGTAGACGTGTTCAGTCCGCAGACACCCAGCTAGCAAGTGGAGGAACTGGGATGTGAACCCAGGTTTTGTTGGTTCCAGCTGTGACATGTCCAGACCCTCATTAACTTTCTTGTGAGTGGGCCCTGCCCTTCCCCGAAGAACAGGTTATGCTCCCAATCCCACTGTCTCCACAGCTCTTCTCAGGCCCTTCTTGGTGCCCCACCCACCCCCACTCTGAGACTTTAGCCCAGGTTTCTGTCCTCTGCAGTCTGAGCAGAAGTCAGAATATCAAACTTGCTGATGCCATTGCTAAAAATAAGGCTGAAACTGCAGTGCCAGCACCCTCGCCTCCGGTACCCTGTTTCTGGGCCACCAAGCTCCATCCTGCTTCTTTGGGAAGGTGGGGTCTAGCAGGCACGGGGCTCTAATTCTGACTGGTAACCGAGGCAGGGCAGGCGCAGGGTCCAAGGTCCTTTCAGGCCTGAGCATCCCCGTTCACTTGTGACATCTATGATAGTGGCTGACTCTTCTGGGCAAATCCTCAAGGCTAAGCGCTGCTCTCTGGCTTCACATCTATGGGCTCACTTAATGCTCACCACCACTGTATGAATCCCCGTTGCTGCTGTAAAGAATTATCCCCAACACAAACTTACTGTCTTCCAGTTCTACAGGCTCGAGCTCTATGCAGGGGTACGACAAACATGTCAGTAACACTGCATTGCTTCTGGAGGCTCTAGGGAGGAATCTGTTTCTTTGCCTTTTCCAGATTCCAGAAAGTGCCCAATTTTCTTGTCTGTAGCCCCTTCCTTCACCTTCAACACCAGCAACCTTCTCAGGCTGCCATCTCTCTCTCACCTCCCTCTTCCAATTATAAGGGTCCTGGAGATTACCCTGTGTCCACCCAGATAGTCCAAAATAATCTTTTTTTCTGGAGGTCAGCTGATTAGCAACCTTACTCCCCTTTTCCTGTAATCAAACACAAAGTCTGCAGAGGGTGTGGGCATCATTTGGAGACATCTTCTGCCTCCCACAGCTCCTTATGAGCTAGGAATTTTTTCCCCTTTTTTACTAGTGGAGAAACTGAGGCATCCCAAGTTCACACAGCTGGCAAGCAACAGAAGTGAATTATGAACCCAGGTCGTTGGGGGCAATGTTCATGCTCTTAAACTCTTCACGCTGCTGCTGCTCTTTTTTCCTGGTCATTGAGCATATGCTCTCTGCCAGGACTGGGTGCTCGGGACACAGGGGTGACCGAGATTGGATTCTTGCCTTCAGGCAGGGCCACCGATATGGAATATGTGAATTACCTTGCAAGAGGGATGCAAGATGGCGGGAGCCCAGAGGCCTCCGGGAGCACAAAGGAGGCCCCCTGGGCAGAGTTCAGGAAAGGAGATGTCCAAGGAAGCTGAAAGCTAAAGAATGAACAGGCTTCGGCCAGCTGTATCTATCACATACAGATGTGATGCTTAAATGCATTAATACATGTAAAGCACTTCAACTCAGTGCCTGGCTCCTGGCAGGCTTGCAGTAAATGTTGAACAGAATGGGAGAGGATTGTTCCAGGCAAAGCAAGAGTTTATGCAAGGAGCTGAAGGTTGAAAGTGGCTGTGGGGACAGAAGTGGGAGCAGTCACAGGGGTTGAGCAATGCCAAGGCTGTAGCAGAGACCCAGCAAGGCTCCTCACACCTCCCCACCACCTCACAGCTGGTGAGGCCACCTGCTGCTGTGCCCAGAGTTTCCAGGCAGTCCCACCTAGGACTCTGAAAAGGGTACCCCTTGGTCCTGGTGGTCAGGAGTGGACTCCTCAGGGACTGGGATCAATGGAAGGCTCCCCAAATACCCAGATGCTCAAGTCAAAGACCTAGAGCCCATCCTGAGTCCTGTACTTCACCTGTCACATCCAAACCGTCAGCAAACACAGTTGCTCCATGTCCAAGGGTAACACCAGCTGCGGTGACAGATTGACCCCCACACCTTAGGGGCTTAACTCAACAGTTCAAACACAAGTTCAAAATGGGTGTTCTTTGGGGGTAGGTGGCCACATGATGTATCAGACTGCTGCCCAGGCACACACCTTTAAAGACTTTGGGTCTCTGCATTCAGTATGCAGGGTAGCAGGGTGATGGAGCTCAGCAAAGGGGGCCAGGATTCATGGGCCAGGTCTGGAAGTGGCATGTGCCACTTTTGCCCACATTTCACTGGCAACAGCTTGATCATATGGGCACTCCTGAGTGCAAGGAAGGCTGGGGTGATGAGGCTGGCTGAGTGCCAAGCTCCACCTTCCCAGCGCATCCCAGATCCCTGCACTCCCCTCCAGCTCTAGTGCCATGGGCCAGGCCAGCCTCAGCAGACCTTTGGGCTATGCTTGTCTCTTCACTGGCCTTGACTCTTAGCTACCAACCTTTCCCCACATGACAGCCAGATGCTTTCTTATTGAAAAAGGAAAAAGTGTATCAGATCATTGTGGTGCTGTGTGTCTGTGTGTGTGCTCCACTTGTGATCCTGTCAACCTATGTGAGAACCTGTACGACCCTATCTTCCCTCTGCTCCCTGCCATGGGCATCACAATGCTGTCAGCCACACCTGCTGCCTTGGTGTTGTCGGCTGCCAAGCCAACTTGCCCTTGCTGCCTGGATTCCCCTCCCCCCAGCACACACCTGGGTGACTTCCCAGACCACCTTAGCTGGCGGTGCCCATCCCTCCCAATAAACTACCCCTTTCCTTCTTTGCCATTCTTGTCTTAAATTGCCTTGTGTGTTAGCCAACCCTGCTTGCTGGCATAGCAGCTGTATTTTCACCAGGAACCTTATTTGCACCAGTGGGAGCGTGGTAGATATTTGTCAGGTGACTGAATGAAGGAAGCAAGGGAGGGAAGGTAGGGAAGGAAAAGGAAGGACAGGCGGACGGACTTGGTTAAGGTCACAGCACGAGTTAGTGGGAGAGACAGGAATTCTGTGGACTTAGGCTTGGGGACTTTGCTCCAGATGTCACTGTCTGCAGGCACTTTGGTCCCGGCACACGGGAGGATAAATCAGGCCGAGGTGTGGCAGGCGGCCCCGGCAGGCCCCGCAAACCTGCACTGTTCCCGCGCCGAGCCCCGCCCCTGGGTACCCGCAGCCGCCCCGCCCCTTTCCCCCGCTGCGCGGTGGAGCCGGCCGGGCGGACCGAGCGCGCCGCCGTCGGGGCGCAAGGAGCCGGCGAGGGCGCGTGGGTCGCGGCTCGGAGCTGGCGGGTCCCGGGCGCCACTATGAGGAAGCAGAGCGCGCGCACGGCCGCCCTCATCCTGTGCATCCTGTCCTACCTGCTGGTGGGCGCCGCCGTCTTCGACGCGCTCGAGTCCGAGGCGGAGAGAGGCCGCCTGCGGCTGCTGGCCCAGAAGCGCGGCGAGTTCCGGAGAAAGTACCGCTTCTCGGCCGAGGATTACCGCGAGCTGGAGCGTCTGGCGCGGCAGGCCGAGCCGCACCGTGCCGGCCGCCAGTGGAAGTTCGTCGGTTCCTTCTACTTCGCCATCACCGTCATCACCACCATCGGTGAGCCGTCCCGGCGCCTCCCCTCTGCGCTCGCTCCGTCCCGAACCGCCCGGGCGCCTCTGGGTCACAGTCCCACCTCTCTGCCCCTGCCCAGCTGAGTGACTTTGAACAGTCGTTTCGGCTCCCCAAGCCTCTGTTGCCTGCCTCTGCAGAATGGGGCCGGAAGGAGTCAGTAAGTTGAGTTTGCCAAGAGGCTGACCCGGGAGTACACAGAGAATGTCCCAGGGGCTGGGCGACAGATGAAGTGGGGCTGGAAGATCAAGTGGCTGGAGTCATCTCCTTGGCTACTTGCTCCTAGTTAGCTGTGTGACCTTAGACAAGTTGCTTAACCTCTCTGAGCCACAGTTTTCTCTGTAAAATAAGAGTGCTAATCGGTCTTAGCTCAGGGCAGTGGTAAGAAAACTCTTATGAAGTAGATCTCATACGCAAAAACTTTTAGCATGGGGCCTGACACGTGGAGAGCAGTACAAAAAAAAGATTGGTTTTCATATTATACTGGTGATTATTTTGTTATGACAAGAGAATGAGGTTCTGGTCTGTTTTAGTCCCTGCTGAATGGCCAGTGCCTAGTGTGTTATACGCTCAATAAATATTTGTTAAAGGAATGACTGATTACCACAGCTTTGGACCTCATCCTCAGGGATCCAGGGAAGTTCCTCCTCAGCATCTGGACCACCAGCTGTTGCCATGACTACCGTCTGGCTGGTACCTGCCGAACTGAAGCCTGGGGGCACAGGAAAGGAGAGAAACAGGCTCTGCAGGGCTCCAGGCTGGGTGCCAAGCTACACTCCCCAGGCTCCCGCTGTAGATGTCCAGGCAATCCCAGGGGCTGGGACCAGCCTGGAAGCTCGCACCTTGGAGAAAGTTTCTCCATAACACTCTTGCTACTGAATGTGAGCTGTGGGATTTGTGGTGGAGTTAGAAGCACAAGTTCTGCAATTACCTAGACTGCACTTCTTTTTTCATCTCTATTGCCACTTGCTTTCTCCAGCAATTGATTGATTGTACCTGTCTGAGCCCTGGTTTCCTCAAAGGCAAAATGCAATTGTTCCTACCTCATTGGGTGATTGCTAGGTTTAAATGAGGTCAAGCATGAAAAATGGTTGGCCCAGTGCCTGAGGCTGAATAGGCACATTAATTAGTAATAATAATTCATGATTTGTCAACTGTGGCCCTAAGTCTCATTCAGCCCTTTTGTCCCTTCCCGTCTATGTGGACACCCCTGTTTCCCTAGCTTGGCTTAGCCTGAGACCCTCCCTGTCACTGTGCCCACTGATATGGGACTCCACCCACTTTGTCCATCTGCTCTTCCCCATTCTTTTGAGGCCTCCTAGATGGGTTTGGCCTCTCCTCTCCTGACCCTTCCCCTCTGACAAGCATCTTGGAGCCTGGATGGAGTACGGACTCAAAGAATAAAACAAGAGTTTTGGCTTTTCTGGCCACTTGGGGGCGCCACTACCTGATATACGGTCTGTCTGTTTAAGCCAGTCCTTTTTTTTTTTTTTTTTTTTTGAGGACTATGTTGCCCTCCATTGAGTGCTGTAGCGTCACAACTCACAGCAACCTCCAACTCTTGGGCTCAAGCGATTCTCTTGCCTCAGCCTCCTGAGTAGCAGGGACTACAGGTGCTCGCCCTACAACACCTGGCTATTTTTTTGGTTGTAGCTGTCATTGTTGTTTTAGCTGGCCAGGGCTGGGTTCGAACCTGCCAACCTTGGCTGTAACCACTGTGCTACCAGTTCCGAGCCTGTTTGAGCCAGTCTTGCGGAGAGCCCATGGCCAGGACCTAGGAATTTGAGTTGTGGTTGGCTGGAAGTGTGGCACTAAGAAGCAATGAGGATAGCGGTTAATAGCTCAGGCCCTTTGATCTCTGTGCACCTTCCTCCCTCTGAATTTCGTTTCTTCGTCTGTAAGATGGGGGATAATATCTCAAAATAGTCATTGAGAGAGTTAAAGATAATCTATGTAGGGCGGCGCCTGTGGCTCACTGGGTAGGGCACTGGCCCCATATACCAAGGTTGGTGGGTTCAAACCTAGCCCCGGCCAAACTGCAACAAAAAATAGCCTGGCGTTCTGGTGGGTGCCTGTAGTCCCAGCTACTCAGGAGGCTGAGGCAAGAGAATCGCTTAAGCCCAGGAGTTGGAGGTTGCTGTGAGCTGTGTGTTGCCACGGCACTCTACCGAGGGCGATAAAGTGAGACTCTGTCTTAAAAAAAAAAAAAAAGGAAAAGAAAAAAAGGATAATCTATATAGAGTACCTACCATGTTTAGTTATTATCATTGTTCATTTCACTCTCTGCCCAAACCTGTCAGCCCTAAACAGCTAGAAACAGCACTTTCTGGCTTCTTGTTCTTAAAGAGGCCCCTGTCTGTCTCACACTAGTGCCCTTTCAGCTTGGTTCGAGTCAGGAAACTGGCACAGAGCCTGTAGTCTGTGTCAGGCTCTGTAAAGGGCACTGGTGATGGGGACCATAGAGAAGTGACCACCATGGTCCCTGCCCTCAAAGAGCTCGTAGTCTTCTGATGGGCAGATCCACCCCCCACTCTACCCTGCTAGATAATAGGAACCAGGCAATCAAAATGTGGACGTGGAGCCATAGGTCTTTAAATACAGAGGGTGCCAAAAAATGTATATGACAGATTAAGAAAGGAAAAAACTACTAAAATTGTAGTAATATATACCAATAAGAAAAGATGAATACAGCCACGTTTGACTCCTGCAATTACTAGAGGAGCTCAGAGTATATAAGTAATATAATGTGTAATACATAGGTAACATCTCTTATAATGCATATACATTTTTTGGCAACCCTGAAATATTGGGCTGATGTGAATGTTATACAGGGCGGCCATAAAGTTCGTGTGCAATTTAAAATTGTGTGCATTAAGCACACACTTCACAGGGTACAAAAGCGTTTGGGATGCAAAGGAATTCTCCCATCCTAATTCTCAGCTCATAAATTTCTTTCCCTGGATCAAATACACTTATCAGTTTCTCAACCTTCCGGATACATTCTCTCTATCTATCTATCTATATCGCATGTTATATAGACATTATATTACACACACTGCTTTGCCTCTTGCTTTTTTCACTTAATATATTTTGGTGATGTTTTTATATCAGTTCCTAAAAAGCTGCATCCTCCTTTTCATGGCTGTTTAGCAGAGTTTCTCATCCTCGGAACTCCTGACATTATGGGCTATGGGGGGCAGTCTTGTGTGTTGAAAGATGTTTAGTACTATGCCTGGCCTCTGCACCCCCTTTTGTGACAAACATAATGTCTCCAGATAGTGCCAAATGTTCCCTTCAGGGCAAAACCACTCCCAATTGAGAACTGCTGCTGTGTAGAATTCCATCATTTGGATGCATGATAATTTATTTAACCAGGTTGATTGACACTGAGGTTGTTGCTAACATTTGCTATGACCAACCATGCTGCATTGATGACCCATGTGCACAGACACATGGGTGCGTAAATTGGAGCTAACTTCTTTTTTTTGAGACAGAGCCTCAAGCTGTCGCCCTGGGTAGAGTGCCATGACATCACAGCTCACAGCAACCTCCAGCTCCTGGGCTTAGGTGATTCTCTTGCCTCGGCCTCCCAAGTAGCTGGGACTACAGGCGCCCACCACAACAACTGGCTGTGTTTTGCTGTAGTTGTCGTTGTTTGGCAGGCCCGGGCTGGATTTGAACTCACCAGCTCTGGTGTATGTGGCTGGCGCCTTCACCACTTGAGATACTGGTGCTGAGCCTGGAGCTAAATTCTTAACTGTGGAATTTCACAGGTCAAAGGGTTTATATATTTTAAGTTTTTGATAGATGGGCCAATTGGCTAGAGGAGGTATATTCTGTTGGGGAAGATCTACCTGACTTTTCCTGGGGTATGGGCCCCTTGGAGAACACCATGGAAGCTAGAAAAGGCACATGTAATAGCCTCCCCAGTAATAGCACCGCTTCAGGACTTGAGGAAGCCATCATGTTTTAGATCCCCTACAGTGAGGGGCCCCAGTAAAGAATCATCACACCAAACTGAGCCAGAACCAAGAGGTGTTTGGCAAGAGCTGGCTGAATGGTGGAAGGGGAGGCTGAGACTGGGGGAGGGGAGGGGAGAACAGGACAATCCGGGGAGGGGAAAAAAACTTAAGGCATGTGGAGGTGGGATGTGCAGGTTGGGAAACCAGCCAGGGCTGTTGCTGGAATGCGGGATGTAAGGAGAAGGGGGTGAAACTGGAGAGGTGGGAGGTTTTCAGGATGGAGCTTGGACACCACGTGAGAACTGGGGACTTTCCTGTGGACACTGGGAAAGCACGAAAGGTTTTGTTTTATTTTTTCAAGGCATAATTTACATACAGCAAAATTCACCACTTGTTCAGTGTACACTTCTGTGAGTTCTGATAAATGAATACCTGTTGCATACCTGCAGCCATGACCAAAACATTTCCATTATCCCCCAAAATTCTGTCATGCAATTGACAGGGAGATAACCTCTCCCCCAAACGCAATGACTGACAACCACAGATTCGTTTTCTGTCCCCATGGTTTTTCCGTTTTCCCGAATGTCATTTAAATGGAACCCTGCAGCAGTTTGAGCTTCCACTTGGCAGAATATATTTGAGATCTGCCCTTCGTTGCTGCAAATTAAGAGTAGTTCATCCTTTCTGTTGCTGAAAAGGGTTCCATCGTTTAGATGTAAACGTAGGTGAGGCAGATTTTGCTAGTTTCCAGTTTGGGGGCGATTATGAATAGCCACGCAGGGTTTTAAAGCCGAGGAATGACCCAGATAGAACTAGTATTTGAAGACGCTCTTGTCGGGCGCTGAGGATGGGGCGGGGCACCTGGCAAGCAGGCTGGCGGGGAGGATGTCGTGGGATGGAGCTGGACACTCACTAGCGGTCCCTCCGCTCTCCCCGCACAGGGTACGGCCACGCTGCGCCGGTCACGGACTCGGGCAAGGTCTTCTGCATGTTCTATGCGCTGCTGGGCATCCCCCTGACGCTGGTCACCTTCCAGAGCCTGGGCGAGCGGCTGAACGCGCTGGTGTGGCGCCTCCTGCTGGCGGCCAAGCGCTGCCTGGGCCTGCGGCGGCCGCGCGTGTCCACCCAGAACATGGTGGTGGCCGGGCTGCTGGCGTGCGTCGCCACCCTGGCGCTCGGGGCCGCGGCTTTCGCGCACTTCGAGGGCTGGACCTTCTTCCACGCCTATTATTACTGCTTCATCACCCTCACCACCATCGGCTTCGGCGACTTTGTGGCGCTGCAGAGCGACGAGGCGCTGCACAGGAAGCCGCCGTACGTGGCCTTCAGCTTTCTCTACATCCTCTTGGGGCTCACGGTCATCGGCGCCTTCCTCAACCTGGTGGTACTGCGCTTCCTCGCAGCCAGCGCCGACCCGCCCCAGCGCGCTGCCGGCCGCGCCAGCTTGCGCCGCCTGGGGGCGCCCGGGAGCAGCGGCCTCGCGCGGCAACGCAGCCCGCCCCACCCCGGGGGCTCCGCCTCGGTCTCCCACCGTGTGCATCAGCCGGAGACATGCGCCCGCGACAATCTGGGCTTCTCGCCCCCCTCGAGCCCTGAGGCCGGGCACAGCGGCGGTGAGACAGACTCGCCCCGAGCCCGGCGGAGGTCCATCTGACAGCCCGGGGCCGGAGTTGGACCTGGAATGGCAGGGACCGGCTTCATCTCCCTGCGCACCCTCCTCGGGGCTTGGGGAGGGAGGGTGAGGGGCCTCAGTGCTGACTTCCATCACAAGCAGCTTCTCATCATCTTCTGTGGCTAGTCCCCTCCCTCCTCTCCAAAAATATACTGAAGCACAAGCCAGACTCTACAGCCACCCTGCAGGAGCCAATCCCTTGTAGTCCAGTTTGTAGGAAGGAGGGGCCACATCAACACCCAGGAGAGGCTCTATGCAGGTCCATGTTACCAGCTGGCCCTTCAGAGCAACTTTTCTGTTTTCTGTGTTGTAGGAGAAATGCACAGCTCTCAATCCCGGAATCCTCACCAGAATGGGTGAGGCCAGATACACTGCAAGCCCTAGGAACAGAGATGGCCAAAGGCGCTGCCCATGGCCCTGTGTGGACGAGTTAGCTGGCCTATGCACTGTTTAAGCCATCTCTTGTCCTCTGTGCCTAGTGTGTGGTATGGAACTGGCTCACATGGACGTGGACACAGCCAAATGCTGTGATATAAGTTCTCAATCACCAGCAGTGTGACCTTGGGGGATTGCATCCCCTCCCTGGGCTCAGTTTCCACATCTGTAAAGTGGACTCACTCAGAATCCCTGCCCCTCTTCTGCATCTCTGGCAGGGCTTTCTGGAACAGGCCCCTGCACCACAGGGGGCATTAACAAAGCCCATACAGTGGTGCCCTAGAATCCTGTCACACTCAGCCCCTTAAAGCACCAACTTCCCTTAGCTTCCCAGCTAGAACTGTTTCAATGCAAAGCAAGAGCAAGTCAGGTTAGAAAAGCCAAAAACTTTTAATTTTCAACATGAGCTACATGGTCATGAACACAATGCAATGTGACCCACTGCAACCCAGGGGCACTGGAAACCCTCCCTCCCCAAAGGCCTGGGCAGCTCCTGCTCCCCAAGAGGGAATGAGGGGAAAGGTGGGTGGATGAAGAGAGGCCCCCAGCCTGAGGACCCAGGGCCCTGCCTTTCCACCACCCCCTCAGGAGGCAGCCATAGAGGGAACTGGCTCCAGAGGCAATGCCCATAGCCCTGGGTTCAAGTTTTCACTTTGTCCTCACAGAAGCTCTGGGTAAAATGGGTACCACCAGCCCACCTCATAGGGGTTGAGAGTTGGGAGCTCATGGACACCTTCTGTCCACTCTGAAGTGCTGCTCTACAGATGCGGGGCCCTCCCAGAGGGCCTTGGAATCACTACAGAGGAACAAGCTCAGTCCTCCGTGCCTGGCACTGCTGCTGCTCAATAAATAAATGCAGGTGACCTTGCCTGATGCAACAGCTGTGCCTCCAAAGAGGACGAGACTTGGTGCTGTTTCTGATGCTGAAATGCACCCAGGAGCTCCTGCTTTAAGGAATGGTATAGTCAGCCAGCTTGCAGAATGCACAACCACCCAAGAAACTATCCCCTTCCCCTCCCTGTACAGAAGAGCCCTGAACTGCTGAAACCAAGTTCCAGGCCTGGCTCAGCCACTGACTTGCCTAATTGGGACCTCAGGCAAACACCTCTCTGCCTAGGCCCTCAACAGCAAAGACCTTCACCTACTACCCAAGGGCTCTTGTGAGGGCCAAAGGCCACACTCAAGGTAAAAGCACTCTGAAAACAAGTTTGAAAAACACTAGGGGAGGGCTAGGACTCATTACACCCAAAGATTTGGGAGGATATCCCCAAGCTGAGGAGCACCATACTGCCCCTTGGTGCTCCCAGCCACAGGAAGGAGCAGGTGTTTCTTAACTCTCCCTCCAGTTGGTCCCAGAGAGGTTACAGCCCCTTAGCAGGATTCTCTATCCAGATAGCAAGACCTGGATCAACTCCTAAGACCACCAGGAACCACCAGGAGAGCTTGGCCTCCCTGGCAATCCTTTCCCAAATCCAAGCCCAGATGTTACTGCCCATGAAGGTAACATGTCTTCCTGTCACCTGAAGTACAAGCCATAGAGTCCTACTTCTGTCCACTCTGTGCACATTTGCTGAGGGGTCTTGGCTGAATCACTTCCTGTTTCTGGGCCCCAGTTTCCTAACATTTTTGATGGGCTACAACTTGCCCTGCCCATGTTCTCAGGCCACTAGGAGGTGCCTAAGTGAAGGGAGGAGGAAGTGTGGGTAGGGGGGCCCCTACCTCCTCCTGCCTGGAGACCAGGTAAGGGTGCCACTGAATGCACAGGTGACTCCGGGGGTGGCTCCTCCCCTGTGCTGTGGCCTCCCCTCCTTGTTTGTAAAATGAAGATGGACTAATGAGCCCAAAGACCCCTTCCCTTTAGTATGAAGGGGATTCTGGAGAAGGAGAGTGGAAATGGTTCCCTTCCATGGTACCTCTGTGTGTGATCTTGGCCTTGAGATTGAAAATAAAATCAGCCGCTAAAGACCCCAGGCCCCAAACTCCACCCTCTCTGCTGCTCCCTGAATGATGAGATTTGAGCTGGCAAAGGATCAGACAACAGCAGGGACAGACTGGGCTTGAAGATTTGGGGGCTTGAAGATTCCCCAAAGCTAATGAAAATGTCACTTCCCTCCCCAAACCCCCATCCCTTGGTGAGGACAGACGGTGGTTCCCACACCTGATGGTCACAGCCCCATCTAAGGGGGGCTTGTGCTCACAATGATGACACAAAGAAATAGGGCTCCAGCCCCAGCCACCCCACCCCTCCAGGAGGTGAGTGAGATTTCACAGAACAAACAAGAAAATCATTGAGGGGGCCCTTGCTGACCACCCCCAGGGTGTTATTGCTTCGGAGCTTTCTCTCTCTTTATAAAGGCTGTGTGGCCATCAGAGGGTGGGCTCAGGCTGCTAGGGCCGAGCCCTCTCCCCCTCTGGTTGGGACAGCCAGCCTCTGCCCCTTCTTTGAAAAGCTACCCCTGAACAACCATAGCAGTGCTGGCTGGAGAGAGAAGTCGCTTTCCTGGCTCAAAATATTCTAAGTGGTGAGTAATAAACAAACAGCAGAGATATCACACTGGTTAAAAACACAAATGGGGGAGGGGTTGATTCCACCCAGAGCCCTGCTCCCACCTGCCCTCAGCCTTGAGATCCTGGATAGGAGGGGCCTCCGCGATTCCTCTTCCCAGTGCAGCATAAGACGCTCCAAGGAGGCGCTGTAACTCTCCACCAGGGCTTTAAAGGATACCCCGGGGCTAAAACAAGCCAGGGGCAGGAAAAAGTTTCTAGGTGGAAGGAATCGCCCGCAGGACCAAAAACAGGGTGGGACCAAAGACAGCCTGGGAGTCCTCAGTGGAAAATGACACCTTCTAGTGAGGACCAGGCCCCCTCTGCCAAGGCCCCACAATCATAAGGAGTGCCTTGTAAAGAAAGTCAGGACCAGGGATAATAAATCAGAACATGATTCTAATGGGCAGCTCCAGCTATAACCCTATGGGGATAGGGAAAAGAAAGGAGGAGGGGAGGAGAGGCTGGCCACCACAGGCCCAGGCCAGCAAGGAGACAGTGGTCTCCTGGAATGTTCTTGTGTCTCCTCCCCACCCGACCTGGGGCTCTGTAAGGACTATGTATGAGCTAAGAACAGGCCCCAAGGCTTGTAACACTAACTCTACCCAGCTAACCTGGACTACGCCCTACACAGCAGGGACTAGGTACAGAGGAGTGGTAGGCTGCTGGGTGCCTCCAAGGGGAGGTTGGCAGAAATGTGCTTCTATAAAGAGGGGCCAGCTTATGTCCTCCCTTGCATGCAAAAGGGCTCCCACAGGCCCCAGGGAGGGCCAGGCTGGGAAGGCAGCAACCCAGGCCTGCTTGGGAAGGAATCTCCCAATTTTTACACTCAAACCTCTTCATCTTCTTTCTCTCCTACCACCATCTTTCCTTGAGCCAAGGTAATTGAGGCCGAGGCAGTGGGTTCTGCCCTTAGTACAGAATGGTTAGTTAAAAAAGACTAAAGTAGGGGGGCTCTATTGCCTCCCCAGGCCCCTAGCCTGGAGGCAGAGGGGTAGACAAGATAACCTTTGACCTCATCCAACAAGGAGGGGTTCTCCTATTTGGGAAACCCTTACCCTGGCACCAACAGTCCCAATCCCAGCTTTCCTCATCCTCCCCCTCCAACCCAACTTCCTGCAAATGCAGAGACAGCAAGCCCTCTAGGCTTGGAGTTCTGGAAACTTGGGGTCATACAGCTTCTCCACCAAAACACAGATGACAATGTTCTTTCCAGACCACCAATAGTTCTCAAACTAGCCTGTTGCAATCCCATGGGGCAAGGCACCCTGGGAGTCTATGCCAGGCCCCGAGTACTCCTCCTTTCTTTTGATCCCTGCTGGACCCCAAATCCTAGAGCCACCAGAAGAGGAGCAGGCAGGAGGGGATGGACAGATGGACTCAGACAGGCTGCGGCAAAGCTCTTTCTATGGGCAGGCAAAAGGAAGCCCGAGCTCCACTTCATTGGGGGCTCCGGGCCTCTGGGAGCTGGCTCCGGATCCTTGCAAAGCTGCCCCGACAGCTCTGGGGCAGGAATAGCTGCCTGAACCCGGTGCCGCAGGAAAGACACTTGCTGGTAATTGGCACCATGGAGATGGCCGGCCGGGTTCTGGACTTTGCTCCGGGCAGCGAGCTTCCGAGGAGGCAAAAAGGGGGAGAAGTGAACAGTGTTTGGGGCAGGAGAGTGGTTTGCTCTGCTACCTCAGTCTCTCCTTTCTCCAGATTGCAGCCATATCCACCAAGTCAAGAACCGGCCCAGTCAAAAGTATAGCCAATCCCTTTGGGAGAGGGAAGGTCTCAGGGAGTAGGAGGCAAAGAAAGGGTGAGGAGGGGCCCAAGGGGGGCAGGTCTCCCCATTCTGCTTCCCCACTGTGGGGGAGAACCCCGTCCTCCTGTCCAGTGTGCCCCTGGGCCTGGGGTCCAGATCAGGGCTGGGCGGTCCCCAGGCCCTTTTGGGGAGACCCTCTCCATCCTCAGCACTAAGATCGCTCTCCGCAGGGCCCCACGGTGCTCTCCAGGGACAACTGAGATGCCTGCCGGAGCAGGGGGCCCGTGGCTGGGTCCACCATGGAGGAGGTGGGGAAGAGCTTGTACCAGCCCACGGCCAGGGTGGTCAAGTCCAGCTCCTCCAGCAGCACGCGCGCCACGCCCATGAACTGCTTCCGCTCCATCCGCCCGTAGTTCCCCCACACGATCACCTGTGAGGCAATAGACACAGCAGTTCGAATCCTGCCAATAACACTCACAGGCCCAGAATTAGAACCTAGGTTGCCCCGTGTCCTGTTTACCTGAGTTCTGTGAATTCCACTTCCATAAAATTGCTCAAGTCCTACTGTATTTTCCCGGCTTCAGCGCAGTGATTGCTTGTCCAGGTGACTGGCTTCTAGCCTCCGATCTTGCCCTCTCCACTCCATCCTCCACATGCCCTCTCTTTGAACCCAGGCCTTGAGGGCTGACCCTACACCGTAAGTTCCTTGACCATTCTCCCATAGGCCCTCTGATTCCAGATCCTCAGAAACCCTCCCTGTGAAAGTTTCCAAAGTGGCTGGTGCAGTGTACCTTCTTCCATCCTGCCCATTGCCTTCTGCTGGGCCTTCTGCAGTTTCTGATCAACTAGTTCCTGGTCTTGGAGCTACCCAATGGACAGGATGGGCAGCTGCGTCTAGCCCCATTCTGCATCTCAGCAGCTCCTAACTTCACCTGCTCTGTGCAGGCAGCTGGCTCATTCAGCAGAGCCTAGTGGCTTAAAGCCCAGCCTTTGGAGTTAGACATATGTAGGTTCAAATCTTAGCTCTGCCGCTTACTAGGATGTGTGGTTCTGGGAGAGTCATTTAACCTCACTGAGCCTCAGTGTCCTTGTTTGTAAATGCAGCAATCCCTGCTCAGCTTGCCTCACTGGAAGCTGCCTCTCCTCAAGCACACAGGGAACATTAAAACAGGGGCTGACATTATTATCATTTGCTATATCAGGAACTGCTCTTTGGCAAAACTTCCGAACAACCCTCCAAAAAATGATTTGATTTCACAGCTGCTTAAACCCAGGCTCAGAGAAGTCAAGTCATTTGCCCCGGGTCACTCAACTAGTAAGTCTTCCATGGTCCTTAGGCACTAATTAGAAACTCACTTCTAGCGCATGGATGGACTCCTTCTCACTGGTGTTATGGGCTGAACTGTGTTCCTCCAAAATTTGCACATTAAAGGCCTAACTAAGCCTCAATACCCCAGAATGCAGCTGAACTTGGCAATAAGGCCTTTAAAGAGGTGATTAAGTTAAAATGAAGCTGTTTGGGTGGGTCCTACTCCAGTTTGACTGGTGTCCTTGTGAAAGGAGGAAACTTAGACAAAGAGAGACTCCAGGAACGTTACTCATAGGTCTGTCCTGCTCTGGGGAGAGCACCCAGCTTCAGAGAGCCCATCTCTGCTTTCTGTTTCCCCACCCCTTGCAGGGACAGGCACCAAGGTTTCCCTAAAGATGTTGGGGGCCAGAGTGCACAAGCCAGATGTGGCCCCCAGGTGGTCTCCTGATTACTCTCGGGGAGTAGCGTTCTCCCCAACATTTTTCACAGGGATATACAGGAAAACGTTAACCACCCCTGCCCAGAGCACACAGGCAATGCTTAATGGAAGCAAGTCCCCCAACAAATAATATTCACCTTGCTAACAGTGATAAATGTTTTCTTTCCTATTCCATTAAAAATAAAAAAGCTTGTTGAGACCTACAAAAGAGATTTCATAACTCACTAGTGGGTCTCAACCTATAGGTTCAAAAACTCTGCCCTATATGCCTTTTGAGCATGGGACATAACTACAAGAGGGACTCTACCTGACAAATTCAAATATTTTGACCTGGTTGTTTATACCCTCACATTAACTTGAAATTAAAAAAAAAAGAAAAAGAAAAACTCTGCCCTAAACAAGACCTGGGCTTCCCAGTTTGGCAAAGTCCCCAACTGTCTTGGCAACCTGTAATACTTGCACCCTGCCCTCAGTTGCTTTGCCTGCCCACGTTGGATGCAAGAATTAAGATGCAAGTCAGAAGGACCGAAGTGGCAGCTGAGAGAGTGGGCACATGGCTTCTCCCAGGATGGGCAACTGCTTCTAGTCCCAGGCTGGGGTAACCACTAGAACCCTCCCTAAGGGCTGGAGCCAAACACCTCTGTGGGGTCCTCAATGGGCCCCAGGCTGGCATCACTGTGCTGTTGGCCAACCTCTGACCTTTACAGGTTGATGATGATGATAGCCACCGGCAGAGCTCTTATGACACGCCACACTTGCACAAATACCTTTCCTGCACGAAGCACACATTCCACTGTCATGGTGATGTTATCAGGCAGGGGCTAATCATATCCCCACTTTACTGATAAAGAAACCGAGGCTCAGCTCGGCACCCCAGCTAAGTGGTTAGGGCACCAGCCACATACACCAAGGCAGGTGTGTTCGAACCCGGCCTGGGCCTGCTAAACAACAATGACAGCTGCAACAAAAAAATAGCTGGGCGTTGTGGCAGGTGCCTATAGTCCCAGCTACTTGGGAGGCCGAGGCGAGGGAATTGCTAAAGCCCAAGAGTTTGAGGTTGCTGTGAGCTGCAATGCCATGGTACTTTACTGAGGGCAACATAGTGAGACTGTGTTTCAAAAAAAGAAAACAAGAACAAAAAAAGAAACTAAGGCTCAGAAGGGAACTTGTTTAAAGTTGTACAGTAAGTTGTGGAGCTCAGATCGACCATAGGGCCTCCAGGTGACGCCCTCCAGAGACCCTTCCCAAGGTTGCCCCCCTATTCTGGTATTGCACACACACACCAGTGCCCCTCACCTGCAGGACTTTGCCCTGGGGACTCTCGGGAAACAGCAGCACCTGGTTATACAGTGGGTCCAGCGACTTGCGAGCAACTTTGGTCTTCTTCTTGGCAATGCAGACACCATTCTCTAGCAGGTAGGCCTTGATGTAGGCCGCTGGGGAGAGAGGCCCATGGGGGTGAGTTCTAGTCTGGCTTCTCAATGGCCACAACAGAGCAAGGCTGCCCAGCTACTGCCTGGGAACAGAAGTGGCTCCATGGGGTCCCGGGGAGGATACAACAGGAGCAAGTGGGAATAGATGCAGGTGCAGCAAGGGTTAGGTGGGGCCCACTCTACCTCCTCTGCTGGTGCAGACCAACGTCCTCCCCCTTCCTTTGCCCTTTCTGAGTTTGCCTGCTTCCTCTCTTAATCCATGGCTCGCCCACCCTTTGCTTGGCTTATACACTCAATTGGTGACCCAATCACTTCACAGGTTCTTGCTGTGCACCCACCCTATGCCAAATACCCTGTTTGGCACTGGGGTGCAACGTTAAACAGGAAAGATGGCCCTGCCTTCCTGCTCAGTCTAGTGGGGGAGATCAACACTGTCAACAGACCATCGCAACTGCGGCCCCAAACAAACCCCAAACCACCAATTCCACGTAAGATGGAATTGGGACCAGTGTGGCGGGGGGAATGTCCTATACATTTGAGGCACAATTTTTTCTTTTCTAGACCCTAAATACCCCTCAGGATATCCTCCCCAACCTCCAGCCCTGCCTTGCAGAGGGGGGTCCCAAACCTGGCAGTGTCTTGGAGCCTGGCTTGGCCGTCAGTCCCCGAGCCTGGATGATGTCCACTTCTAGCTGACCGTTCCGTTCCTGCAAGCCAATTTCCACATCTCCTACAAGAGGCCCCAAGAGATAAGATTGGGAAATGGTTCAGAAGCTCAAGAAAGGATTCAGCCTCTCCCTTCTACTTGGGGATGAAAACTCCTTCCCCATACCCAGCCCAAAATAAGACCAGTACCAGCTCCGACCCCAAAGGCTCCCTACCCCAAGGGTTTAGCAGTGTGTACTGGGCTCCACCCTGAATACTCAGAAGATGTATCAGTAGGCAGAGGGGCAGGAGAGAGAGACAGACACTGGGCCCTCCCTACCTCCACCCCAGTCCCTGTGGAACAGGCTTTGGGGTACTCACCCATGGGCGTGGTGGCCAGGGTCTGGCGGCCCACAAACTGTGCTGGCCCCATGCTACCCAGGAAGTCACTGAATTGTGCGTCTGATGCCAGGCAAACTCCTCCATAGTTAAGGCTGCAAGAAAAGATGAGACAAATGTTTCCGGGAGCTTAATGACAACTCCAATGGCTCCGGGGAGCAGCCCCAGAACACTCCTTAGTCCATGGTATTGTGTCTACACCTGTCCCCCTACCTCTCCTTGCTAAGTAAGCCTGAGGCTCCAGCTCCATGAAATGGATATCCTGCTATTCACCTCCTGCAGTAACTGCAAAAATCAGGGAAATGAAGTTTGTCAAATCCCTGGCTCATGAGGTTTAGGACCCTGATACTCCGTGTGGTCCAGAGACAAGCACTACCAGCATCTCCTGGGAGCTACATAGAAACCACTTCGTCCCCAGCTGATAAAGCAGAGTCTGAATTTTAACACGACCCATTTGCACATGCAAGTTTGAGATGGAATGGACCAGTGGCTGTGGACTCCGAGGTGAGCATTTGTTACTGCTGCTGGGCTGCCCAGTATCCACTTCCCTTCTTTGGTAACCAGACCTCAAATTTCCTCTGGGAGCTCCCTCCCCATGGCATGTGACTGCAGTAGGGTGGAACAGATCCAGCTCAGCCTGGCCAATCAGAGAATTCTTTCCCCTTGGCTAGTGACTGGCTCTGAGGCATGCATGTGGCCCAATTCTGCCAATAAGAATCTGTCCTGGAAGTTTTGTTTGAACCATGGGGAGTAAGAGGCTCTCCTTTACCACTAGACTTGAGACTGAAACACAGGACTAGAACTTCTGTCAGCTATCTTGCTACCACCTGCATCCCAAGAACGAAGCCATCAGAACGATGGCATTGTGTGATCTCCTGGATCAAGCTCTACCTGAAGCAAGATAATTCATCTTTTGTTTATATAAGTCAATAACAACAATAATAAGAATAATTATTCCCATTCAGAGATGGGAAAGAAATACCCAACCTTGCAGAGGTGAAGGGAGGGAGAAATCTACTGAAACAGGCTTAAGCAAAATAATAATAAAATTCTTATTGTTGTTGACTTATATAACTAAAGCCTTGATTACCCACCCTTTACCTTTCTGTCTCATTCTTCATGAGTCCCATGCTGGGGTCCTAGGGACCACCTGGCCAATAACTAGTTCCCACATGAATCTCTGTGTTAGTCTACTTAGGAAGATGCCAACCCAAGACAGAAGCTGAGTAGAATTTGAACCCAGGCAGCAGGCTTCTGAGTCTATTATCTTAACAATTATGCAATAGTGTTTGTTTGTTTGTTTTAAGTAAGGAAAAAATAAAATCACCTAAGTGTCTAGGGACCGAAATGTATACCCACTATTCTTGTAAAACCAAAGACCCTTAATGAACAGTCCTGGGGCTTCAACCCTAGACCCTCTAGAGCTAGTGCCCCAGCTTTTCCTCCATGCCCTGGGTCTCTTTCCCACCCTGCCTTCCTAGTCATTTGAGGGGTCCAGGCTCCATCTCATAAGGAGGGTCTGGGCTCCAAAAGCCTGAAAAATGAGGTCTCATGGGTTCCAAGGCATGAGGGAGCCCAGCCTCCAAGGCAGAGCAAGGCTTCCGCAGCCTGAAATTGAAAGTTTCCTCCAACATCATCATTGTCTGCTCCTCAGTTCCTGGTGGGATTGTGAGCAGACAATGGGGAACTGGCAGGCCTGGTAATTAGCAGTAATTGTTTATAATATCTGGGCGGCTGCCTGATTTCCCATCCCAGGGAGCCTCACTGGCTGCCAAGGAACCAGGCTGATGCCCCACAAACCCTGAATGAGCTATCACATCCCCCAGGGATTGGAGGAAGGAGGAATAAAGTGGTGGCCGGTCCCTGCTGGCCAGAGGTGCAACTGCAGTGGAGACCTTACTCCACCCTGGGATCTTCCTTGGAGTAGGAAAGGAAGCAGAGACTACAAAATCAGATCTGCTGGCCAACTGCCTGTTGTGTGACCTCTGATGAGGTGCTATTATCTCTGTGTCTGCACTGCAATGTTCTTATCTGCAAATGACATTGCATGCCATTTAGTTGGCTGTATCAGTTTTACATGTTTCCCAAATCTCTGCTACAGGACCCATTAGCAAAGGAGTATAAGAGAGCTTAATGAATTCAGTGCCACATACATGTTATAACTTAGACCATCCTTACATGCAATAATAGGAACTCAATCCATGTGCACTGCCAACCCCTACAGATGGACTCAAACTGGGAAAATAAGAGGACAGCAGTGAACTTTGGCCTAATGGACACTGGATTCTGATGGTGTACAACTTGGGGCAAATTTTTTAACCTCTCTGAGCTGCAGTTTCCTTAGGTATAAAATGGGGGATAAATAGTCATCACCTAGCTGAGTTGTTGGGGAGAGTCAGCGAGATACTGTGGGCAAGGTGCTGAGTACAGAGTGTCTGCTGAATGCATCAAGAATGAGAGACCACGACCTGCTGGCGCTACCACCAGCCTTGGAGAGCTTCCTCTCCTCTTCTTGGCATTTTCATAGCATTTCTATGCCAGACCTGTTAAAAAGTGCAGGGTCTATGTGTGAGACCAAGCCCAGGCTGTCTGGGGACAGCGGAGGAAACACTGCAGCAGCAGCAGCCTCCTTTCAGGGACATGTGCCACTTGGGCAAAGGCAGAGCCCTGAAACAGGATTACAACCCATATTCACTGGCCTTTTATTCTGTGTTAATGGTGAAATGAGATTTCCTGCATTTCAAATCCTGTTACTTTTGTTTATGGAGATGAAACCCATTTGTCTTTTATTATTAACCTCTGAGCCTGGTTTGGCCCCTGGCTTTTTTTATGTTCTTGATGGTTAAAGAAGGGATTGGATTATTCAGTGGTTTGACTCCATTCTCTTTTCCAGTTGGATCACACATCTCAATGGCATCAGAAATTAAAAGGTTGCACAGCCCTCATGGTGATTATAGGTTATGTGGTTCTGAAAGGTTTTAGCAGCTTACGGGCTTCCTGTTTATCCACTCACTGCCCACCCCCTAACATACAACCCATCCGTCCACCTTCCCCCAAACTTGCTGAGTCTACAATAGTCAATTCTGGTGCAATGTGAAATAAGTGTTCCTAAAAATTACTGTGCAATGCAAAGGCCTGCTATAAAAATCACAGAGCTATGGGGAAAATGGGGTCAGTATCACATCAAAAAAAAGAAAAAGAAGAAGACAAGACAGGAACACAATAAAAACAACAGCATAGTTTTATACATGTTAAATGGGTAAGAAGTGCATAAATACTACAATCAAAGTGGCACTTGACCTTGAAAGTAACCTGAAGTTTGCTGGCGGAAGTGGGTGTCAGAAGGGCTGGAGCACGTGGGTTAGGAAAAAGATGAAATGGGATGGAGGCTGATGCTGCCAGGTGTGGACGAGTGTGGCGTGGCTCACACACCGTAAACTGAGAGAGAGGAGGGTGTGTCCTGGGTGTGCGTTCTGTATATTCTTACCCAGGTGCAGATTTCTGCCTTCACCTAGTGCTTCTCATGGACAAGAATGTATCTGACTGAGCAATGTGAAAATTGTGTTGTGTGCAAATTCTTTCCTAATACTTCAATCACGTTGTAACAAATTCTCATTTTCAAAACAAGTGTTGTAGCAGAATTGCCCACATGTCAGGATACACCATATCACATAATCCTGACTCCGGCTTTTCAAGCATGCAAGACATTTCCACACCTGGCCCCTCCATGAGACTGTGGCTTGTAAGCATGAAGCTGGGGATTTTATCTATTTTGTTATTTATCAAAAATTTGTCATGAGCCAAGCACTGATAGTACTAAGTTATCAATGCTGACTCATTTAATATGCTTAACAACTCTTAAAAGCTAGGTACTTGTAATTAATACCCATTTTACAGAAGGGGAAACCAAGGTATAGAACTGTTAAGAAATTCAACCAAGATCACTCTGCTAAGAAATGGCAGACCTGGGACTTGAACCCTGAAAGCCTGGCTCCAGAGTTCACCTTCTTAAGCACTACCCTAGACTGTTCCTATGTGCCCTGAAGGGACTTTAGCCTTGCCCAGAGCAGAGCACAGGGATTTTCAGTCCAGGCTTTGGGGTCAGACAGGCTTGAAACTGAATCCTGACTCCACCACTCACTGGAGACACATTATTCCCCTCTTGAAGCCCTGGTTTCCTTTCCTCTTAAATAGGAATGAATAACAAGATAATCTTCAGTACTGCTATAAGTATTAAGTGAGATAAATGCCTTAGAACAGAGTCTGGCACATTTAAATGCTCAAGAAATACTACTGTTTATGAAATAAACAAAGAAATCCCATCTCCTAACCCACTCCATATCCAGTCCCACTTTGTCCTTTAGGCACAAAGACTCTGCTCAATCAATGACTCTGCTAAATCACAGAAGCAGGAAAGGGAAGAGGGTCCTGCCCACCCACCTACCACCCCAGCCTCCAGAGCCTTTGCTTATCAGAAACAGTCTCAGCAGGAATGTAACTGTCAGTCTGCAATGGCCCCACTACTGGCTCACACTCTGTTTTCCTAGGTTTTGGGCACAGTGACCCAGACACCCAGGGACCTGGGTGCTGATGACCCAGACACCTCAGGACAATGAGGGGCAGAAGGAAGGAGCAGGTGGGTGCTGAGAGTCAGCTCTGAGAGCTTCTGGGTTGGCTGAAAGGAGGCTAAGGCCCTGATTTTGTGAGACGATGTAGACTGGGAAGGAGTGGAGTATGTACATGCTTCTGTCAACACTGAACCCAGTGTCCAGTGGGACAGACAGGTACATAGGTGACAATTAGGATACAGAATAGAGGGTACTGTGGTAAGGGAGGACAGGGATGTGTGGAATCTGACTGGTAGACCTCTGATGTTCCATTTCCCCTGTCCATGCCCAGGGCAGACATTGCTAATCAACCTCAGCACTCCCAATGAGCCTGGATGGGCTCCAGCATCCTTCTCAACACAGCACTCTAGGGAGCCACTATCAATTAAGTGGAGCTGGCACATACACAAGATACAGCTTACGTTCCAGTTGTCAGCTGGGACCTGGAGAAGGTATAAGTCAGAAGGTGAAGGGGGAGCAGGTTAGGGAAAGCAGAGCTAGGTAGAGGGAGCAGTGAATACAAAGCCCCCAAGGTGAGAAAGAGGGCAGAGTGAAAGGTTCAGGGTGGTGGCACAGGGGACACATGACTGGGGACCTGGGTGAGGCTGGGAGAGGTCTGAGCAAATAGGTGCTGGGTGAGAGACTGTGGAGTTCAGCCCCTAACGGAGACTTGAAGGATGATGGGTGGCCTTGACTAGGGGATGAAGATGGGGAGAAATCACTAGATTCAAGAGATAATGAAGGGTAAAACCATAGAGCCCAATATGGATTGGATATGGATTATGCACTGAGAACAGTCTGAGAAAACCCTAGGTCTCTGGCTCGGGCAGCGGTTCTATGCACTCAGGCAGTGTAGCAGGCTCTGCTGTTCCACCCCCTACCCCCTTACCTCGACTAGCTGACTTCCAAGTGCCAGCACCCATATTCATTTGTCTACGTTGCTCCAGCCCCTAAGAACTCGAATCTCCCGAACCCACTGAACCACAGGAAGAGCCAGAGTTAACAGGCCGTGGCCATCAATCAGTAACTGGTAAATAGCTGGAGTATAAATACCTGTGCTCCCTCACCTCCCGAGCAGTGGCTCTCAGGTGCATGTTCTACACTGGCTCCCCATCAGGATTAAGCCCTGGTTGCCCACCAGTGTCTCTGGTTTCCTAAAGCATGCTTTGTTGGGTGCCTCCCTGTCTCTCTGTCTTGTATGCTGTTCTACCATTATTTTCTTTTTCTTTTTTTTCTTCTTTTTATTGTTGGAGATTCATTGAGGGCACAAGAAACCAGCTTACACTGATTGCATTTGTTAGGTGAAGTCCCTCTTACAATTGTGTCTTGCCCCCAAAAGGTGTGGCACACACCAAGACCTCACCCTCCTCCCTCCTTCCCTCTCTCTGCTCTTCCTTTCCCCATGCCTCCCTCCTTCTTTCTCTCTGCTCTCCCCTTGCCCCATCCCCACCATGTCATTAATTGTCCTCATATCAAACTTGAGTACATGGGATTCATGCTTCTCCATTCTTGGGATGCTTTACTAAGAATAATGTGTTCCACTTCCATCTAGGTTAATACAAAGGCTGTAAAGTTTTTTTTAATGACTGAATAGTAGTC
>CAUYON010048676.1:0-85302 GCA_963573935.1 Arctocebus calabarensis
TTATATAGTGATCAAGAAAATGCCATGAAGGCTAACTGTAACAGTACGATCAAAACATTTCTGAATGTATATGAATCGTGCCCTATGATTGCACCAATGTACAGAATTATGATTCAATAAAATTATTAAAAAAAAAAAAAAGAGTCCTAGGAGATACCAACTTTAACTAAAATTGGTTTAACTTCTGGAGAGTTCTCCAGATTACAGTTCACAAATACTAATACGTTAATATCACTTTCAGCCATAAATCATCTTAGTGGATCTCTTGTTTTCCTAGAAATAAATGTGAGTAATAATATACTGCCTCTTGAACCAACAGAATGTAAATTTTATTGGCTTACGGTTTGCAGTGTGTAAGGGGAGAATGGTAGAGAAGTAGCTGGAATGGCTCTGTGATGCAGGGACAGGTAGACTGGCCTGTAGGGGACTGGTCTTCTCTCATTTTATGTTCTCTTTTCTCTCTAGACCTCATTGGAGAATCATTTACATGTTATTCGTCATCTGCATGTGTCTCATGGCAAACTTTTCATCCTTTTGTTGAATTGTTTGCGCCCCTGTCATATATAGACAGAGTATATATACTGTCTACCATCTGATAGACAGTATAGAGAAAAGTAAATGGTGATACCATTTAGTGTATGAGAGATGGTAAAACAGGAAGTAGAAAACCAGAAAATGTATATCATCTTGGAAGTTCTATGCGGTGTAGTTATGAAATGTGGGGCAATTAATTTTTTTCTGTTGTGTATTTTTTTTTAAATTTAGGAATAGAAGGACAATCTGTGGAAATCTCTAATATTGTGGACATCCGAAAAGTATATAATCGTGAGATTGCAATGAGAATTTCTTCTGCTATAAAAAGCCAAAATAGATTTTATACTGACCTAAATGGATACCAGGTAATTTTCCTTTAAAACGTATAAGTAATAGTTGCATTAGTGTGTAATTTTTATATATGATAATGGGACAGTTAGTATCAAAAAACACTATCTAAAGTTGCAAATTATTTCTAAAATAAAACTGAATTTTAACACACAGTTGCAGGCTCTATATTCAAACAGATATCCAAAATTAGAACAAATATTTGAGAGACTATTTTATAGAACATCTGTTTGTAAGGATTTACTTGTTTAGAGATTTGGTATCCAGTATGCATGTTAAATACCTTGATGCTAAAATATGTGTATGTGTGTGTCCACCAGAAAGGAAAAGTATTTAAGGTAATTAAGGATTGATGGATTATATCTTTTGTTTTCCTCATCAAGAATTAACATCTATACATATTTAGGTTATCCTTTATATATTTTAAAATGTATGATCTATTAATAGGCTCTTCTAAATTTCAGGAAAACTCTTCCCCTCTCTATTGACGTGTGTGTGTACATTTACACACATGTGTATATATACAACATAAACAAATAGATCTATTTAGAAATGTGAGTGGATGTGTATTTAATCCACATTTTCATAAAATAGTGTTAAATAGTAGTAAGAAAATTGATTCATACTTTTTTTCAGATTATCATTTGTTCACTATAACAGAGCTCATTTGTTAGCTAGACCTCTGTATTCTATGTATATGTGTGTGACAGCATGTCTTTGAAATAATACTATTAAAAACATGAGAGTATCTTTGAAACGAATGGTTTTAAAAATTTTTGGCTATGAATAGAAATAATTTCACAATAAATGCTTTTACTTTGATTTTCAACTCGGATGAGTGAAAAAGATTGCAACAATTTTCTATAATATCCTGCAAAAGTAAAATTTAAGCCTTCCCAAAGCATGAGAATTACAGCATACATTCTGAATTGACATGTTAATTCTACTATAGCCATTTGGTTTTCAAATGAAGTCTTGACTTTATGGTGATTCATTTTCCTTGTGTACAAAAGAAAATCTTTTCTTAAAATCTCATTATTGGTGCGTGGGAGTGTACAAATGAATGAGAAAACTTAATAAAAATGAGTAACCAAAAATGTGAATTTTATTTTTGAGGTTCAAACTTTGGAATAAATAGGAAAATATTATTTTCAAGTCTATAATCTAAATATTTATTTTAAAATGGGTCATTTTTAAGCTTTGGAAATAGTAATACTTAAGCAAAGCTAGAAATGTAGCTCCAGAGGTGGGGCATGGGGGAGTTAGTAACAACACAATCTGTGGCAGTTTTAAATGTCTTTTTTATAAGTGCAAGTATACCAGTTAGTTAGAATGGGAAGATCAGGATTAGAAAGGAGAAATGAAGAATTCTTTCAAGATAGATTTTGGGGTTTTTTTTTTGTAACATTTTACAGTTGTTTTTTCACTAGTTTACTAATCTAGGGCTACCATAGAATTTACCTCCATCTAAATGGCTTAAAACAACAAAAAAATTATTCTTTTATAGTTCTAGAGGCTAGATCTAAAATCAGTTTGTCGGCGGGGTCTTACTGCCTCTGAAGACCCCAGGGAAGTACCCATCCTTGCAGCTTCCCAGCTTCTGGTGGCCGTGGGCACACCTTGACATTCCCTGGTTTATAGATGCATCACTCCAGTCTCTGTTGTCCCTGTGCCTCTGTATGTGTCTCTGTCCACATTTCCCTCTTCTTACAAAGACACCAGTCACTCGGTTAAGGCCAACCCAAAGGCAGAGACTATTTCAAAATAAGATCACATTCACAGGTTGCGGTGGACGTGAACTGGGGGGTGGTGCATTGTTCATCCTAGTACAACCAGTAAAATTGAGAGACATATTGCAATGTTGTTGGAAAGATTAAAAAGCAGATTTGTAAAATTACTCAGAACAATGCCTCTTGTGAACAGGCACTCAATACACATCAACTACTATGTTATCTTTTGTACCTTTTGTAGCTCTCCTTTTCTTGAGTTTCACGTCACCCTTTTGTGAGTTTAAATGAGGAGATAGAATTTTTAGTGCTGTAATAAAGGTTCACCAGTAGCAGAGCCCTCAAGTTAGAGTCAGTCGCTGTGACCCAAATTGGTTTTGGAGTTACCAGCAGTCTCTCTCAAAAAGTAAAGTTAGAGTTAATTCTTACTAAGCTACAAGAAATTGGAATTTAGAACTGTCTGCATTGAAACTAATCAAGAAGAATAAGCATTGAATGGTTTTAAATATAAATACGTAGTATGCATTTGATTATAAAGTAATATGTTAGAGGATTTGGTGGGGAGATAGATCTGTGGTATTTATTAAAACTGATTCAAGAATAATAAGAGATATTTCTTGAAAGGGGATAGAGGGCTATTATGCTTAGCATTCATTTCAAAAGCCATGTGTTAGATTTAGATGAGAAATGAATGCTTAATACCTTTATAATTTGTTTTATGCAAATATTGGAGAGCTACAAGTCTTTTGTTAAGCATTTTTATTCTGAATTTAAGTAAAAATGCCTATTTTTAAAATCTGGACAAGTTCTGCCTTTCCCACCTAAGAATTGTCTTCTGAGATCCTCGTGGTTTTTCTTCTTACTGTCTTTAAAGAGTGTTTTAATTTTTAAGTTATTTCCTCCCTTGAACAAACAGGAAGCCGTGTCTTTTTCTATCTGGAAGAAAAGTCATGTGTGCTAACACTACATTTTTAAAGTACATATGTAAATATCACTTTTTATAGATTCAACCTAGAATGACAATGAGAAAATTGCCTCTGCAAGCAAATGTCTATCCGATGACCACAATGGCTTATGTCCAGGACGCCGAGCACCGTCTGACCCTGCTCTCGGCTCAGTCTCTGGGGGTTTCCAGTCTCAATAGCGGTATGTGTTGTTCAAGGCTGTGTGTCACTAAAAGGTTTCAGTTCCCAGTGTGTACTTTTTCTGTTGGTTGAGTGTACTGTCATCTCCAGTTAAAACTTCTTTGTGTTTTTCTAGCTTTTTTTCTTTCAAGGACCAGATTATTTGTTAATTTGGAGTTTTGCAAGAACAACATAAAATGATGACTTTCCTTAAACTTCTGGAGACCTGAAACTCATGTCACGATTTTATTTTTTTTAAGATAACTTGTTTCTCTTGATAAGCTGTTGAGGTCTCTGTCCTCATTGTGATCTAATGGACGTGGGAATTCAGGAAAGTTTAGATAAGTTGCCTAAGTTTGCAAAAGTGGGGAGTAGGCCCTTCTCTGAATCGCCGTCTTTCCGCCCACTACCATCTGCGAGAAGAAAGGTAGTGGGAGTGGCAGGGGGATGGCCTGAAGGATTCCAAACGAGAGAAAGCGACACAGACCAAGTGGGAGAAAGGAGACAAGAGACACTGATTAATTTTTATAAAACTCTCTATTGAGAGACTTTGATCCTTTATTATAGTTTTTAATAGGTTATCACCCCATGTTATCAGCTGTTCTTCTGATAGGAGTTGCTAATGACAAAGGTCTGAAGGAGCCAGGCAGATATTAAGTGAGCGCAGTGCCTGGGACAACCTTTGGCACAAACCAACTTTGTGTATTAGGCAGATACGAGCCTTCTGTACTTCCACACACAAAAATCGCTACTTCCCATTTTCCTCATAGCTTTCATCAGATAAAACATGTGCACTTGTGCCATAAAGACATGAATTCTTATTAAAATAATGTGGGTTCACATCCGGGACCCTTAGGAAGAGGAAGAGGCTTAAGCAAGTTGGAGCACACGTCCCCTGTGTACACTGGGGACACAGCTCAGTGCACTGGAATTGTTACCATGGGATTAGGGGCCCAGGGTTATTATATTTTTTAAATTTTGAGAAAGAGTCTCAAAGTCTAGATTTTACGTGAAGCTGTCCAATGTGTAAATCCTGACATAATTTTTTTAAAGATACTGTGTAGACACAACATAAAACATCTTAGTGTCCTACATGACTCTTGAGCTGCCCATTTCTAAACTCGGCCTTAAATTCTCAAAATTGTACTCTAAATAGGGGAACCAACATCAGAACTCAAGAAGTATTATCTCACTTCCAGAAAATGACAAGCTGAGAAATAGAGCTCCTCCACTTGTGCTGTAGACACCCAAATACCCTAATATTTGAGTAAAGACACTTGGGGTCACAATCCAGACTACTTTTGTACAATTTGGGTACAATCCACATGTTATGTGGACTAACATTGGGAGGTAGGAGAAGAGTTTTAAAAATTGCCAAGAGGTTAATGTACTAATTTGGGTGCACGGTGACAAGCTGTGGGTATAAAGCATGGGATCTGTTAGCCCTGTCTTTGAGGAGCAAGTCCTAGACACCTGACTTAAATTATGACCGTGAGAATCTTACTCATCACTGGTAGTTTCATGTACTGGATATCTAAACTGAGAAGAAAGGAACAAAACAGAATTGGTTTGACTGTGGGAGAGTTGTAGTTGTTAACACCTTTTATGTTAACTGTTTCTTTTTTGTGCTGAATGACTGTTTAGTATAGTAATGGATGTGAATGAATATGCGTCCGTTTTTTAAGTACATATAACTTCAGCTTTTAAAGTCTTATTTTAGTATAATCTTAAATGTGTGTGTGTGTGTGTATATAAATATATATATATGACTCTCCCCCCCACTTAGTCTCTTGACTTTTTTAATCCCATAACCTAATCATCAGCTTGTAACTTAAAACTGGAGGGAATACGGAGTTATTGCATAGCGATGAAGGAATCAACCATGACCCCTTTGAAGGCCAGAGGAGGCAGGACAGTGGTGGTGCCACTAACACAATATCAGAGAAGGAAGGGAGCATATGGAAGATGTCTCCATATTCTAGGCTATCTTCAGAGAATTGCCACGTATCAGTGACCTAAGTTTTATTTGCAAATGTTTTATAGATCCTATCCATCTGTGTGTATCTTATTACTCCATGTATGATAAGCACTTTCTGTTAAATCTCACCATCATTTTTAAATTCCAAATTCTGCCACTGAAAATTTGGAAGAATTTAATTTGTCAGGGTTTTTTGAGAAAGGTTTCATTTAAGTTTTGATCTGTCATGTCTTATTTTAAAATTTTTTATTATCAGATGTTGCTAAACATTAATGAAGAAAAGCAGAAATGCTATCCTATTTGATGTGCTTATACTAGCTGCTTTAAGCTAATTATCAAGAGAAAGCCCATGGTTAGTGGATTATATACATCCATCTCCTTGATTAGAAGGGAAATTTAAAGCTAGACCTTGGGTACCTTCTACTTAAGTGATGAATATCTGTATTAAATAAGCCTGGTCAGTTTTGCTTGTTTGTTTGTTTGTTAGGTCAGATTGAAGTTATCATGGATCGAAGACTCATGCAAGATGATAATCGTGGCCTTGGGCAAGGTGTCCATGATAATAAGATTACAGCTAATCTATTTCGAATACTACTAGAAAAAAGAAGTGCCGTTAATATGGTAGGAAAAAAATAACTAGTGTTGTTTGTTGTTTGTCACCCAAAATTTGAAATTATGACTTTCCATGTCTTAATGTTTCTAAATAATTTCCAATATTGAGATTTCTTTTTAGTGGAGTTAGCCCACACTCACAGAAAGAGAACTTCAGTTATAAGTACCATGTAAGATTTGCATTCAGGTTATTTATTTATTTATTTATTTATTTATTGCTTATTTTATAGATTAAAAAATTAATGTCATGGAATCAGTTTGGGTAAAATTTCCTGAAATTATTTTGAAAGAAGTAAGAATTTTAAAAATGAGCTAAAACTTAAAGAATTTAGTCACATAAGAAATGAATTTAGTAATAGAATTTACTTGAAACCATAGCGTACTTCTTACAATCTCAGATTGATCAACTGAAAATGGATTTACTTTTCTATCTTTCATGCTTGATTATCATTTCTCAAAGTGAATATCCAACACTCTGTGTTCAGCTGTCTGCCAAAAGCCCAGCTGGACCTGAGTGGCCTGAGGATGTGCTTATTTAAGGGACAGCAGAGTTTCCCTGAAATCAGTGAGCACCCATCTCAGAAGCCCCTGGACGTGACCCTTTTTCTTTTTGCTCCATTTTTCTTCTTTCTGCACTGACCATTCCATTTGTTCCTACTCTTTTCCGCCAGTGACCTCACCTTCCACCTTACTGTGAGAATGACCATTAGACAGAGCTCTGTGTTCCTATTCCCAAACATCTGCCTCCACCTCCTGGCACATTGGGGACCAGTCCCGCCACTTGTCCTTGAAACTTAGCTCTTCTTTTTCATTCTTTCTTCCTTGCCCCTCATGGCCAGCTCTTCCCCAAAAGATGCTTTCTGTTGACTTCTGAACATTGTTTTTTTTTCCTGTTAAAAATAAAAACAGAGGCACAAATGGCTCATGCCTATAATCATAGCACCCTGAGAGGCTGAGGTGGAACAGTCACTTGAGTGCAGGAATTTGAGCCTGAGCAAAGAAACACCCCATCTCTGCTAAAAATAGACAAATTAGCCGAGCGTTGTGGTGGGCACCTGTAGTCCCAGCTACGCAGGAGGCTGAAGCAGGAAGGTCACGTGAGCCTAGGAATTTGAGGTTGCAGTGAGCTAATCTGATGCCACAGCACTGCAGCCCAGGCAGCAGAATGAGACTCTATCTTAAAATAAAATAAAATACTAGTTGATTGAATAAAATGGCAACAGCTAATTGAAACAAAGGATTCTTTCAGTATTTACAATCTTTTAGAAAAAAAGAGGCAGTATGCATTTTAGATGTTAAGATTTATACCAGTTCTTGAGACTCACAGTTTAAATCAATTACTGGCAAAATAGCTTGAGGACTAAAACTACATGGGAAAAATCATTGAGTGTTGGCAGCTGCTCCTACTGAATATGTCTCTGCTTTATATGATTTTTTCCCTCTATCTTAACACTAATCTACTAAACTTCTTTTAACCTTGGCCATAAAAATTTTCATGTCAGATCTATAAAGTTCCTCCTTAGAAGTGAAATGATTTATTTCTTTGCATTCAAAATTCCTTGGATAGTAATTGATTTAAATTTCATCTAATGTTTTAATAATCGTACATCGGTTAAATTTTTCTTTTGCTCGACTATAGATTCTGTGGCATAAGTCAACAGCTTCTTGTAGATAAAAACTGAAATAGAGAAGAGAAAATACATTTTAATTTCTGGTAAAATTGATTAAGAATACATTTGATTAAGAAGTCCTAATACAACGTAACCTAAATTCTTCTAGAAAGTTTTTAATTTTAACTCAGACTCTAATGTCAAAAATAATGAAGGTAGAAAGTGAAGTAGGAAGGTGATCCCTGGATAGGAAGGAGTTTTCATGGGAAGCCCAGAGCCTGTCACAAGTAAGGCCTCCTGGAAATGGAAGGGAGTCCTGTCCTCAGAACGTTTGTTCTGCACAGTGTCAGTGAGAACAAGGACTTGGATGACAAGCACTGCAGGCTGTGCAGATGCCCAGTGGAGAACCATGGCTGTGCAAGGTTGACCATCATCCAGGCTAATGATCCTTAGGGGTCAATGGAAACAGCAAACAGGAATGATCTCTTTGTCATTGTTACGGTTTGAATGTGGCCCCCAAAAGTTCTTGCATTGGGAACTTGGTTGCCACTGTGGCAGTGTTGAGAGGTGGGGCCTTTGGGAGGTAAGTGGGTCATTAGGGCAGAGCCCTTATGGTGCAAATGGATTAGTTACCATATGACTTTGTTATAAAAGCTCACTTGCACATTCTCTTGTTTTAATTCTGTGGGATAGCACAGCAGATGCTAGTGCTATGTCCTTGGACTTCCCAGCCTCCAGGACTGTAGGCTGAATTGCTCTTTTCTTTATAAATTGTCCTACCTATGATATTGCTATAGCAATAGAAAAAAAGACCAAGACAGTTATTAGTCACCTTAAGATTTGTTTCTCTGACCCTTTCTTCCTCCCCTTTTCCTGCTGATGGTTAAGTAAAAGAGTCACTGAGTTGGGAATTAGAAACCCTGGAAGCGTTCAAGTGTCACAGTTTTGTCACTTGACCTCTGGATACCAGTTCTTTACACATAAGGAGAGGAAGTTGGAAGAGATTAGATTAAACATTTGACATGCTTATAGATCTTAGGAAAGTGATGGCATGAGGGAGGTCAACCACATTTAAGGACAAATGCTTAAATTAGGTGACCAGAGTGTCTGTGGTGGGCTTGAAGGCACATGTCCCACTAGGAGCCACAACTCAGCTCCAGCTCCTTGTTCTGCATGGGAATTCTGCATAATCTGACCTTAATTTCCAATGTCTTGGGTAGAAAACCAAGAAATCTGTTTTGAGGGACTTTGGTGGGTTTTGTGTGTGTGTGTATGTTTTGTTTTGTTTTGTTTTTTTAAAGATTGTCTGATTAAAAAAAAAAAAAAAGTATAGTCTATAGACCAACCAAACACGTCCATACACGTCCCCAGAGTACCAGTGTTTAACTCTAGGTGGGCTAGAAAATATTGATCTCTAAATGTTACGATTCTATATATTTTCCTTAATTTTGTCTTCTCCCTTTTTGTCTTTTACCCCACTCTTCCCCTCTGTCATATTTTTCTCTGATTTATTCATGTTGCATTTGCTTGTTAAATGAATAGATTACATCAATAAACATTTATGAAGTTCCCACCATGTGTCAGGTCAAACTGAATAAACAAAGGTGACTTCAAAAACAATCTCTCACTATCTTACATAATTTAGTAAGTTTTGATTTAGGTGAAGTGGAAGCCTTTGATATTTAAGGATCGCATGACTCAGGTGAAGTTGATTAAAGGCACCACGGAAGCTGGCAAGAAGTTCCAACTCACAGAATAAGGAATGGGAACAAATAAGGAAGATCTCACCTTTGCACAGCTGTCTTGGATTTAATATGCTAGACATATAATGTCTGTAATGTCAGGCTGCACAAAGAAGGCTAGACTTACATAGTTTGAAGCCTTCCAACTAACAAGAACTGAATAATATTTATAGTTATATATTAATTAGTACACAGCTAGGGAATTCATTTATAGCTTAAACACACAGAATTTCCTGTAGAAAACTTTTGGGTTTATCATAAGAAAGGTCCCATTTCTAGGAGGTTAATTAAAATTTTGATAGTTCAACAGTTAAATATCTTATAGAGCCCCTGTTGCTGCAAATACGGTAAGAAAGTGCTGATGGAACCCTGACAGCGACATTCCCTTACCCAGGCTAGCCAGGCTCAAGCAGTGTTATTTTTTCATGATGCTTCTTGGGGCACTGAACCACAACTCTTCTATAAACTTCTCTTCTTATCTTACTAAGGTCAGTAAACCACAGTTTTTTTAATTCTCCAAGTACTTACATTCATGACATTGTTTCCTTTTACTAGACTTTCATCAAAATGCCTTTGAGTCTGAGTCTTTCTTTTTAATCCAAAAGTAATTAAAAGGTGAGGCTTATCTTTTGGTTCCAAGGAGTGCCCTGTTTCCTCCAGAAGGTTGGGGGGATGTCTGACAGGGCAGTTCCCAGATCAGGTTCACAGAGTGGTATGTGGCTGACTCCATGAGATTCACCTCGGGAGGCTTTTAAGCTTCACAGTTCCAGAGCCTACACCTCTGGAGATTTTGATTCTGTAGATTGAGGATAGGACCCAAGAATCTATGGTTTTTAAATGTTCCCCAAGTCATTGGGTTGTGTGTTTAATTTAGGGAAGGTCAAGGTCAGGAGGACTGATCGGGTTTGGGAGATTGGTGTCTGGACACATTATTGCTTCTAAGGTGTAGATGAGAAGTGTCCAGGACTTCCTCCCAGAGGGCAGAACAAAGCCAGGGCCTTTCTGAATGTTTCTTGATCTAGAGTGGACTTAATGCCTCCTGAATCTGATAAGGCAGGTGTTTTCTGTTGGAATCTTTTGTCTTCTATTACTCGAAAATGATTTTGTCAGCAATCCTGACCTAGATTATGAAGTCCTTTGATCTTGGAGTACATTTCAAATGCCTTCCTGAAAATGTTCCCTTTTTATTCATGTTATTCTACAAGCTGCTTTAAATTTCAGTATTGTTGGAGAATTATTATTTTATACACGTTATTTAATCTTTCTTTTTAAAAAAAGAATATAGAATGGACACTGTTTTTTACAACTCTTTCAGACCTAATATTTTTTGTCAGTATCTTAATATTGCAATGTCCCTCTGCAGCCTTTAAAAAATATTTTTCTTTCTCTATGGTCTGAATCGTAATGACATCTAATGTTAGCTGCTGGCACGATGCTAGTCACTTTTTGCTAGCACCCTTCTGTGCAATGCTAATCTGACATTCTGAATTTTAAGCTCCATATCTCTACAAATCCTGTCTTTTCACACAGATAAGTGTGGAAGCTTTTTACTTGAGCCCTATATTACAGAAAGGATGCAAAATCAGAAGATATCAATGAAATAGGCATTTTAAAAAATAAGATACAAAATTAAATTTGCTTCAAATGTAGCTGGTGATCAAAGGACCTTTCTGCATGAATTATTTTCTCTTCTCAGTTCTTTCTTGTCTGTTTTTACTCCCTCGGCATTACTGGTTAAAGTTCTGCTAAGTATAGATTTAATTAATTTGTGGCATCATCTTGCATGTGTGTATTCCCAACCTTGGTAGATTATTTAATGTTATTATTAAAGTATTATTAATGTATGTATATCCCCAACCTTCGTTGATTTTTTTTTTAATGAAGCAATCAGTAATGATTTACTGTGTTTAAAGAAAATAATCAAATGACCTAGCTATATCATCTGAGTTATTGATATGTAAACATTGGATTTATTTTGAGAGTTTTGTTTTCTTTAAATCCTATCATTGGGTAACATTAAGCTCCCTTCATTTGTCAGCATTTATGGATTATAGCTTTAAATCAATACATGCCTTTGTAGTCCTGTTAAGTTTATAAATGAAGTCAAGAGAATATGATAGATGAAATCTGAGGGAGAAAGGAGATAACATTTAATAATGTGCAAGGTACATGAACATCTCACTCCCTCTACTTAGAGAGTTTCATGGTAGGTCAAGAGTTTCCATAAAAACTTATGCCTTGTCCTAAAATGTTTGTAAGGAAGATGTTTTCAGTATTTTTAAAATTAATGGAAGAGATACTTTAAGTGTATGAGTCAAATGGGCCCGCTGTTTAGGATTATTTATAACTGAGTCTGACAGTCTCCTGTGTATCTTCTAAGACTGTTTATAAAATATAATAAAATCAAAGTATTCGTATCTTTTTTGTTTACACCCTCTTAGATAATTCATTCAGTTACTGTGACGAAAGCTGCAAATGGAGAGCTTTTAATCGTGTTTATTTTCTGTTTGTAGGAAGAAGAAAAGCGTCCCGTCAGTTACCCTTCTCTCCTCAGCCACTTAACCTCTTCTTTCCTGAACCACCCAGTCTTTCCGATGACAAAGAAGTTCTCGCCCACCCTTGAGCTGCTTGAGTTCTCTCCGTTACTGTCCTCTTTGCCTTGTGACATTCATCTGGTTAATCTGAGAACGCTACAGTCGAAGGTATATCCCCAAATATATCAATTAAAAACTACCATTCTAAGTTACGCCTGGTTTAAGGGGATGAGAAGCAGGGGTAAAGAAAAAAGCCTCATGTTCTACTACGCTTTGAGGAGTGACTAAGAGGGCTTCCCCTTAGCCCAATAGCTTTATGCCTTTTATTTGACTATTACTATAGTTTAGGATTTATCCAGATACTAATTTATTGGATTCCAAAAAAAGTTCTGACCAGGTCAGGCAACATCAACCTAATTAGTAGAAGGGAGAACCAGGCCTTAAGTTCAGCTCCTCTAACTTTTCCTATTAATTTTCCTTGTTAAGTGGTGTTTCTCAGGAGTTAAAGAACTAGAAAGCATAGCGTTTAATTCCTTTGGTGTCAGAGGCTTTGTACTTTAATATCTTCTTGAAAATCACTTCAAATCAAACTTTCTTATTAATTAGGAAACCAACTTTTTAGGAGAAATATTGGAGGAAAGCATGGGAAGATTTTATTAGGTGTGAAATTTTATTCATTTGGACTTTAGTTTACCGATGTACGCATTTTTTAAATCAAAGAGTTTGAAAAGTGTACAGATTAGCCATCTGACATCATTCCTACGTGTTACAGAACTGTTTTGACATTAGGTGGAAATAGTAAGTGGTTATGGAGTCTGTGGGAAATATCTCATAGTAAACGGCCTGAATATGAAAAGAAAGAGATGCTCGTGTTTAAAGGCATCAAAAGAGAAGAGAAATATTTTAAGAACAAAGAACTAAACTAAACAAAGTAAAGTAAGAACAAATGCCTACCATTTGCACATTTAGGGATTTGCAAACTTGATGTCCAAGATGTAGAGAAGAAAAATATAATTTCATTTCTTTCCCTTGTAAGTTCTTAGTTGAAATAATCCTGAAAACAAAAGTCAGATTAAGAAGAGAAAAGCCAACAGTACTGACTAACCCACAGTACCCATCAGGTGGGAGAGGTCTCAGTTCAAAAGTATTTCTCTCTCAAGAGAGTAACGTAGGGGCCTTCCTGAAATAATATTTTAACAAAAAGCCGTAAATCTTATAGAGATAAGACAAAGAAGAGAGGACCTTCAGGCTTCCAAAAGGTGGGAGAACCGGGAAGGTAAATTGATGGGAAGAGTGAAGTCTGCAGCCACTCTGCTTTCCAATGCGCTGTCCTGGTCTGGTCAGCAGCCTAGTGAAGGCACCTGTCTTTAGGCAGGAAAAGGCAGAAGGGAGGGAGACCTTTTTTCCCTGTGAATCACTGTCCTGCCATTTAGCAAGCAGAGGGAGGACCAGAGTGTCCCCTGGTTATATAACCTTCTTCACTGAACAATCCTCAGTATTTTAGAAATGTCTTGGTTTCCTTCAAAGGTAGGAATGTGTAAAAGAACGGCTGTCCTTCTGATAAGGAACACTAGAGACCTGCGTCTACATCTCTATGTATTGAAAAGGGTTTGGGGGAGGCTGGGGGCATTCTTTTCTTTTTATCAAGTGAATGAACTTGCAGGATTTATGCCATACCCACTGTGTACCTGTTACTGCCATAGGCTTGAGGGGTACCATCATAAAAGAAATAGATAAAGACCCCTGCCCTTGTGAAGCTTGGATTCCAGTGGGAGGAGAAAAATATCTAAAGAGGAAAGAGTAAGAGTGGTATGTGTTAGACGATGGTAAGTGGTAAGAAGAGAAGAAGGGGGGGTGACTCAGAGGAGACAGTGTGAGTTTGCTTAGGGTGGTTGGAGAGTACTCCGGGCAGAGGCAGGAGATGTGGTCAGAATGCCGCTCCTCCACGTCAGCTGGGCTCTCCTGCATTCACTGCTGCATCCCCTGCCGAGAACAGTGCCTGCACACGGTAGGATCTAGAAACTGTTTGTCGAATGATCTGTGTAGATGTTTCTCTAGGATTCTGTCCGGCCTTGAGTGAGTTTGCGTTCCGGTTCATACGATGAGCACGCTATGGAGAGATCGCCTCCCTGAGGTAGCGTATGGCTAATTCCTGAGTTAAAAGGAAATGAAAGGAGAGAGCGAGGGCTCCACAGACTGGCGTAGTTGATGGAGGACATTAGTGACCTGAAGAACTCAGACACTCCTGGGAGACCATCATCCATCCCTTGGCCTCACTTCGAGACGGTTCCTGCCCCATAGGCTGACATGTAGTTGTTTCCTGGAAGCTAGAGCTGGCTAGAGACAGAAAGTGTAGGGTTTTACTTCTGTAACCCTAGGCTGGCATTTGTTTTTCATGTCACCTCTTTTTAGTGGTAATTTATTCCCTTACATCCTTCCTGCTATTGGTAATCTTCCTATAATACACATATAATCGCTTCTCTGATTAAAAGTCCCATTGCCCACCAAACTGGCTCGGACCCTGAACATTCAGGCTGCTGCAGTGTGGCCCCCACTCAGTGGAGCCAGCTGGCTCCCCGTGCTCTTCTGACCTTTGGACAGGTGGGCCACTGTCACTCCCTGCAGGCTGAGTGACGGCTGGTCCCAGCTGCCCCTTTATAAAATGGGGCTGATATCATGCATGGGTGTATCAAGTCTTTTGCAAGAAATAGGTAATATAATGTTTGAAAGTCTTTTGAAAGGGGAAACTCCTGGTGTTCATGCCATCGTGATCCTGCTGATGCTAACTGGGAGCAGTGTAATGTAGAGATTTGACTGAGAAGAAGGAGACTGAAATGGTAGTGCCCATCCGCACCTGCCGTGCCAGCATTATCTCCCGAGCGTGATGCTTGGGGCTGATTTGCATGATCGTTGTCAGTTGGTGCCAGTTCCCCATTAGCCCGTGACTCTCAGCACATATTTATATGATAGCCCTCTGGTGATCCAGGGGGACCCGTTGGTTCTTCCCACACCACTTCTTTACAGAATTCCACTCTATCTCCTAGCCTCTGCTAATAGAAGGTAATGATGAAGGGAACTCATGTGGGTATTGATTCAAAGAAAGCTGTTACTTAAAAGGTGTCCAGTGTAATTCCATGACTATACTAAAAGTAAGACAAAAATAACTCAATGAATAAATCCAGAAACCAGATGTAAGCATTTTACATTATGTTCTGGCAGCTTCCACTGTATAACAATTGTTCTGGCAGCTTCCACTGTATAACAGTGGGTTGTTTGTTGGGAGTTGTAACTCCTTTTTCCCTTTAAAAACTGTCAACATTGACACTGGGTTCCAAGCAAGGGCAGAGTCCGCAGTGCTTATTTCTAAGTAGGCACTTTCCTAACCACCACAGTATTTTCGTGGGACATATGTCTGAGGTCCACCTTGGCATAACAGAGGCACATGGGTCTTCCTGCCTGACCTCCTGCCTGGCCGTTCCCAGGCTACTATCTGAAGGTTCCTTGACTCTGAACCTCAGCAGTGTCCCTACTCCTCATGGAAGGAGTTGCGGGCTCAGGAGCAGTGAGGGGTGAGGGTGGGCTGGTGGGGCAGTAGCCCACTGCAGTGGTTCAGCGGTGATCCCAGCTACCAGTGGTCAGATTCACTGTGTCCCCATCATGTAGGAAAGATTTTATAAATTTCTCCATCTCTGAGATACTGATTCTCAAGGCCCGGGGAGTAAAGCCAAGGGATTAGTAATTTTTTAAAACTCTTCTCATGAAATTGATGAATTATCTCCATCTCCTGAATTGGGAAAGTAAGGTTAGAGAATAAATCATGAAAATACAATTAGCCGGAGGTAGATGGCAGAATCAGACCCAGGGCTAGGTCTTCTGATTCTGAGTGCTGTGTGTCCCTTCAGAGGATAGCAATTGACTTTTTAAGGTTATAAAGTCTGTCCCTGGGTATCTAATTTTTCAGTAATCTATATGAGTTGATGAGTTGATGGTTTATATGTAGACATATCTTGCTTTTCTACATGTCAGTGCTTGGAAAATAACTGTATGCCCTGTATCAGTGGTCAGATGAGGAGGGAAATGAACATCCCTGGAGCCTCACAGCATCTGTGCTGCTTCACCTGCCCACACTGTCTGGGAACGTGACTGTTAAATTCCTGTCCGCCAACTCTTCTCTTGAATACCTACCCCTCCCCCCTCCCTGCCCCCGTACCCCCCTCCCCCTTCCTACACCTCCCTACCCCTTGTGCTGTCAAGGGCTTGACGCATCACAAAGAAGCTTCTATAGAAGTTTGAAAACACTGTTCAAGCAGATGGAAAGCCAGACAATTGGAGAGGGTAACTATTTAAGGAAAGGAGAATCTGGGGATAGAGGATTCTGGGAGAGTCTCACAGGAGTTGCCACTGTGAGTTGGGATGCTGAAGCCAGGGCTGCAGGGTCAGCCTGGAATGAAGGGACAAAGAGGAACCTTGATTAAGCCCTGCAGCTAGCTGTGTGGAGCCACTCTGCCTTGATACTTGGAAAAGTGAGATGTATTGATAATTCAGCTTTCTCTTTTTTTCAGATTACTTCCACTGCTTTTATGTTCAGACATTTTGATTTAATTTACATACATGCAACTCATTTAACTCTTTATTCTCTAGGAGGTTTATTTTGATTTATGTGTGACTGTTTCTTGCAAACAGCCAATCATTTCAACCCCACCATTTAGGGAATAAGATTTTCTCTCCTCACTTGTTTATGCCACCCCTTCTTTCCTTATAAAAGGCAGTTGGAGGTTTTTACTTTATTTTGCCTTTCTCATAAGAATTGATTGGTACTTCATTGATCTCCCGAGCTTCTGGAAAGGTGAAAATTGTAGGGAAAAAAATATCCTTTGTTGTGCATGTCCAAGAACAACATTCAGCTTGCCTTTCTTTCTGTCATGTTGTTGATCAAAACAAGACAGGTATTATTGGACATTTTAATGAATGTGTTGGGAAATGAATTTCTGCCCGTTATTTCCTGTCTCAGGACTTATAATGAAGTGTGCAATTTTCTAACCATTCCAGCTGCCAGAATGCACTTAAGATAAATGCCAGGCATTTCAGAGAATCTGACTGGACCGGTCTTTGCCCACCAGGCGTTTAAAAGGGGTGTCCAACCTGTCGGCTTCTCCAGGGCACACTGGAAGAAGTTGTCTTGGGCCACACATTCTATACACAAATGGTAACAAAAGCTGATGACCAAAAACATAGGTCCAGGCATAATTTTAGTGATATCCGACATCACAGATAAGCAAAAAAAATGCTCACCAAATTCTCATGCAGCCCACTGGCCACAGGTTGGACATGCCTGGTACCGCATTTTGTTATGTTACACCAAAAATAATGCTATTATCCCTCTCCTAGCCAGTTATCTGTGAACATCAATTCATAGCTGGACAAAGGCACTCAGACTTGGGAGTCAGAGTGCCTTTGTTCCGCTGTGAGCAAACTGCTTAATTCCAAGTCCTAATTTCCTCATTGGTACCAAGGATGATAATGGTACCCACCTTAAGAGATGTGAGGACTGTGGAGAGTGTATGTGATGTACGTAGGATGGTGTCTGGCACACAGTGAGCCAATAAAGGTTCCCGATTGTGATGGGACGTTAGGTCATGAGCAGTTGTGATTATTACTAATAATGAAGTAAAGAGGGCAACCTTTTTTTTTTTTTTTTTTTTTTTTTTTACAAATTAGAAGGGTTAAAATTGTTGCCGGAGTGAATCTTGATGTCACTTTGACTTAAATTCCTGATATACCTTATTAATAACTCATTAAATTAAAAATATATATATATATACCTAAAATTCTCCATATGCCAGGCACTATGCCAAATACTTTACGTGAACCTTATTTAAAGCTCTCACGCTTAGAAGGTGGACTGTGTCTTTATTCCATCTCACAGAGGAGGAGGGAGATAGCTGGTCACTTCCCAGGCCTGCAGCTTGGACGTGGAGATGCACATGAACACATCCGACCCCACGGTGCTCCTTAGAGCCTTGTACTGCCCCTTGCATGGGGACAGGAAAGGTGTGGTGGTGCTGACAGTGTTGGGGAATACTCTATTTTTGTCTTATTTACTGAGTAATAATGCAACATCCATGGAAAGCTACACCAACCATTGGAGGGAAAAGATTACTAAGGGCGAATGCAGGGTCACTACTAATAACTGATATTTGCGCATCAGAGAGGGAGAGCTTTGTGGTAGAGATTCACCTGTACATTTACATATATTAATGGAAACTTGTTAAGCCCCCACAACTCTCTCAAAGGTTGTTGTGAGATAAAACGAGTTAATGAATGAAAAGCATTCTGCACAGGACGGAGCACACAGCAAGCGCTCAGCTTAGCAATCACAGCTGTCACTGTGGTTGGACCGTGATCCTGGGAGGCTTCTTCTCAAGTATAACCTAGTTCACTGAATTACAGAAATAAAGTCAGTGATTTACTCGAAGTCACAGAATGGCTTAGGGTGCAACCAGACTTCCATCTGCCCCAGCTTTCTTTATGCCCAGCTTCATGTTCATGGTTTGTCCTGAAAACCAAAATTATCCTCCCCCTGCTCTGCTGAGTTGCTGGGGAAGCCTCGCAGGCCCAGCTGCGTCCATGGGCGGGATGCCAGCTTTAACTCCTGACTTAAGTTTTACAGTGGGTCTTCCCCGGTGTGGCTTTGGAACACCCCCATCTTACTTCAGTGATCTAGACTCAAATGGGATCTCCCTTGTTTGGCAGAGACAGTTACCTAACGCAGAGCTGGGCACAGTTTCAGACATTATAAATCTTCTCCCCCACACCTTGCTCTTCTTCCCATGGGGTCCAGATATTACCACAGCAGGAGGCTGCAGTGTGACTGCCTGAAGGTGTCTGTTTTCCTGCATGCATATTCAAGCTCAATTCACAGTTTCTCTACTTTGAAAAACAGTTTTCTTGGAAATAAAATGTCTAGACAGACTTTGAAACTGAAAAACTTCATTGCCTCAGGTATTCTTCCTAGAAAACTGATACTTTCATGAATATTGGATTTTTTAAAACTTGGACAAGACGATTGCTATTTCATTTGGTCCTTACAAAAGTAATGTAGTTTGAGTTTGGGGAGAAAATATAACTTTTTTTATCAGTGAAGTTACTTTTGTGAATTTTTCTCCTCTCTACATTTGTATTGTTGGTGTAAATGTCTCATAGAATTCAAAGGTAGAATTCTCAAGGTGTTTTCCTTCCCAGCATTCTAGTCTTCTTCAGTTGCAAAAAGCTTCACAAACTCCTTATTCCAAGAGCATGTATTGAGAGAATGTTAGCAATGCCTGCTATCAAGTGCTTTTGAAGAATGGTCCAGTGAGTTAAAATGGCCAAAAATTATAGGTTAATATTGACATATGCTTTTTAAAAATTCTACTTAAGAAGCCATCTAATCTGTGAGTCTTATTAGGGACTGTGTTATGATTTTGACATGTAACTACAGACATATAATTTGGGGGTTCCCTGATCATTTAACTACAAAGTTTTAATGTCAGTTAAGGATACTTATAAATAAGAAATAAGAAGATTGTTTAGCATGTACTCTTATGAAAATATCTCCAATATTTATTTGACGGATTACATTGATAGAAATAGTCAAGCTGACATACTGAGGGCTTCCTGTGTGCCAGTCAATGTGCCACATCCTAGTCCTGCCACTTCATTTCCTCGTCATTTTACGGTAAAGGAAAATTAGGTTTTGCTGAAATTTGGAGCTAGAAAATTGCAGATCAAGAATCCAGAGTTTGAGCTGAGTCCTGGCCCAGGCTCTGAGCCCTCCCCTCTGCATCCCCTGCACGAGCTCACTCTGCCCTGCGTGGCTGTGCAAGGCCGGCTCACGTCAGACCAGCTCACGCCGTATTTTCAACAGATTTGTCCACACAGTGATCCATGGAGGAAGCAGACAAGCTCCACTTCACAGACATGGAAACTTGTGAAGAATAAATGACTAACCCAAGGTTCCACAATTAGCATATGAGAAGAATTTCTTTGCTGGGCTTTCAGAGCTCTTACATATATTATATATGAAGAACTTTTTTTATGTGCTGTTCTTCAAGCTATATGGGGTGTGTGAAATTCATTAAAATTTTGTTTCATATTTTTATATGACTTAAACCTCCTGTGTATATTATACGGTCCTGTAACTTCCTTAAATGACTTTTTTCTCTTCCTTCAAACTAAATCTTAGCAGTACCACTGTAAAATACCAGTGTGAAACATCATAACATAGGTTACTCCAGCCAAGACTCTGAGGTGAGGACAGCTTTCAACTGTTCAGGCACATTAAAATCAAATTAGTGGTGGAAATGCTGGCAGCTCTTCAGAAAAGGTGTCTCCATAGCACAATAACAGTTCTCATCCCCTAGTGAGGATGATCAAGAGCATGGGCATGTTCTTCTCCGTGGCCAGGGAAGGGTGGACGGGACCATTCTTATCACCATGTCAGTGCTGAGCAGCACATTATATAAATTTCATAATTTTTCTAAGGATCTTTAATTCATCTTACTTATTCTTATAAATGCCTTTAGGAAACATAACATATATGAAGACAATTGTAATTTAAAATATTCAAACACTTGAACGGTTCAACAATTTTATCACAAAAAAATATATACTTATTCCCCCAGCTGACTTATTATATTTAGTATTTTTCTTTTTGCCTGCCCATAAACAGTGGTGTCTGTAATGTGCATTTATTTTTTATTTATTCACCTATTTTTCTGAGACAGAGTCTTACTATGTCACCCTTGGTAGAGTGCTATGGCATCACAGCTCACAGCAACCTCCAACTCTTGGGCTTAAGCAGTTCTCTTGCCTCAGCCTCCCAAGAGCTGGGACTACAGGCACCCATCACGCTTGGCTATTTTTTTTTTTTTTTTGGTTGCAGTTGTCATTGTTGTTTAGCAGGCCTCGGCCGGGCTTGAACCCACCAGCCTCAGTGTATGGGGCTGGCATTCTACTCACTGACCTACAGGCGCCAAGCCAGTAATGTGCACTCAAATGATACATTGAGCTAATACATGTGGCTTCGTAGGTGAAAAGTATGACTTATTTGGTTTAAATTCTCTTGATTAAAAATGCTCACACAATACATTAAAGATTGAAAATATTTATGCAATTAGCAAAAAGTTAGTATTCAATGAGGAAACATGTTTTAGTTTTGAGGTAGATGGTATGTCATTCAGTGACCAGATTAGGACTAAAATTCAGATGTACTTTATCTAACTGATATGTATGTTAAAAAAAAATAAAATCCTTTTTGGAAGAAATTTGGGTGAGACAGTACCTAACATACAGACAGGAGGAAACCTAGGGCCTCAGAGACTGTGGGGGAAACAGGCAGGAAGTTGCTTAACACGTAACCTTGGGGTGTCACCTCCCCTGGCTCGGTGCAGGTGGGTAAGGGTGCACAGCAGGTGGTAGGTGAAATGCTGTATGTATTTGCTTTAACGTCTGTGTTGTGTCGGTGTTCTGCTCATTGCAGGTGGGCAGTGGATATTCCGATGAGGCAGCTTTGATCTTCCATAGGAAAGGGTTTGACTGCAGATTCTCTAGCAAAGATACGGGACTACTTTGTCGTACTACTCAGGGAAAGGTAAGCATAAACGTTATTTTGCATATTTAGTTACTGTGCTTTGAAATCCTCACTTTTCATAAACCCAGTCAGTGTCTCTATGGCACCCCGTTACCTTTGTCAGTGCCCGCTATGGCACCCTGTCGTCGCGTGAAAGAAACAGCCGGGACACAGATTACGAGTACAGTGCTTGCAAGAGGTGGACTTCTCATAGGTGCAGGGAAGCCCCGAGTAACCTCTGCCGTGGCTGTTTATTGAAGCATTATACAACAGGTGTGGAGCCTATGAACTAAGATCACGTGCTTAATGATTGCTATGTGCTCTTCCCCACGGGCTCGACTCCCACAGTTTTCCAACACCTGCTTGCTGACGAGGGCCCGATCTTAGCTCGTTAAAGCACTCAGTTGTTTGAGGGCTTGTCTCCAGGTTGCAAAACATCTCCACGCCGGCTAGGAGATTGTCCCGCTCCCAGAGCCTCCCTCAAGAACCAGTGACAGCTCCTGTAAGCTCAGGGTGCTCAGTCTCCTACACCCTGTCAATAAGATCCTATTTTATCGCCTCTTTACTGATTCATTCCTGCCAGTCTGCAAGTTAGCGTGAACCTTGCATTTTAAGAAAGCATTTTCTCAACCTTGGTGTCCTTTCTGGGTCAGCATCAAAACGTGTAGCCAGAACCTGTGCCCACAGGAAGGCCGTGCTTGTCATTGCCGAGCTACAGGGCCTCGTCTCTCCACTCCCCTACCTCATGCCCAGACTGCGTGTGGTCACGTAGCGTCTGAGCTCAGCACTGGTAAAGCCAGATCCAGCAGGGCGAGGGGAGTTTTCAGTGACTGACACTTGTGGGGATGGCAACAAGGACACAAAGAGACGGGTCAGTGGGATAATCCAGTGCAGCCCAAACGTGGCTGAGCCTAGCTCCACGCGTTTGCTTTCCTTTGGGAAATAAATGTACATCCAGTCTTCTAATTAATCCAGATTTGCTTATGAGTCAACATTGGGCAGGCCAACAGAACCTCAGTCTGAGTACGTCCTGCGGGCTGCCTATTTTTGATCCCTTTTGAGGCATTAGTCTTAAGGTCGTGTGATAATAAGGTCATATTAGACAACATGACAGGGACAAGGGAGTTTTTTCCAAGTGACGTTTCCACCCTGTAGACGCATAATGAGCCTTCCTTGTGGAAGGAGCCTGTGTCCTGTACCTCAACTCTGTCAGAACACAAAGAAATGGTTGCAAGCCATCATCGTTATGGATCGCTATTGACAGAGAGAGTGTGAGGATGTTTTCAAAGCTCGACCTGTAGATGGCATATCTTTTATTGAGAAAGTGACCCCTGTGCACTTTCCCAAACGACACAGAAAGACGTGCAGGACAGGTTGCCCAGGACTATCACAGCTTCCTGTTTCCCTCCAAGGATCGTCTGTGTGTTCAAGCACGTACATGCGTGTATCTGGTCCCTTCCTTATTGTTCCATAAAAGGAAGCTTCAGCATCCTATTGTATTCTTTCAGATGTGCTACTAATCTTTCTTCAAAGTTGATATAAATATGTATATTTTTTATCATTTTGTTTTTAGATGTTGGTACAGAAACTTTTTAACAAGTTTACTGTTGAAAGTCTCACACCTTCATCATTATCCTTGATGCATTCACCTCCAGATGCCCAGAATATAAGTGAGATCAACTTGAGTCCAATGGAAATCAGTACATTCCGCGTCCGATTGAGGTGAACCTGACTGTCACACTGGGATTGGGATCATTGGCTTTTATACGTTTCTTGGTTTGATGTGCAATAAAGAAGCACATTATTTTAGCTTCTGGCTACTGTGAGAACATAAATTCTGTGATTTTTTTTTTTTTTTTTACACCAGTACAGTAAGGGGGAAGAAAAAACAAGCCATGCTATCAACCAGGTTTTATTTTCCTTTCTTTTTTTTTTTAACATTCCTCCCATGAACCACCATCATCAGTATAGATTGGTGCGACAAATGAAGAAATATTTAAAGACAACCTCTCAACAGATGGTTTCTCAGGTTAAATGCTAACTAATTATCTGTGTTGGGGGTTGTAAGGGGATTCTTATAAGTATTTGTATGGTTAATCCTTTGTTAGTTTGACAGAAATACCCATTTGACCGAAATGAAATAAAATGCTGGTGGGTAATAATAGCTAATGGCCAAAATAGTTGCAATCATTCATACAAGTCAAATATTGTGTTGAAATAAGTGGAAAAGTGCAATCCATCAACCCTTGTGGTAGACAGTTGGTTTTCACATCTTTTTCTATGGACCTCTTCGTCTCTTCCTCCACTTCCCAGCCTTTGTAAGTATTTCCAGAAATACCTGATTTTGAATCTTTCAATAGTAGATAAAGATGCATATTTTCATTACTTGATGATGTGGGATAGGTGCAATTTATTCCATTGTCACTAAAATAGAAGTAATTCCATAGGTACAATAAACCTATTTTAGGCACCACAAGGTATCTTTTTACACAGCTCATTTGAATACAGGTGTTCTGAGATGGGGTTTTCTATTTAAAAATTACCATATCAAAATAAATGTGCCTTATTTTTTTATAAGTCTTGTTAAATCTTTTGGTGTCCATCTTACTGTCTAGGGAAGGGGGGGCGTTGGGGGATGGGGCCAGGGTGGATCTTTTCTATGATACGTAAATGGTGTAATTTTTGCCTGACAATGCTGGCCACATTCTGATCTGTTTCATTAAATTTATGTTGATGTTACGCTAAACATTTTGACTATTTGAATGTACTGAGATGTCAGAAAACAAAACAAGGAAGAAAAATATTGTTAATTAAAATATGCTGCTGTCAAGGAAACTGCAACTTGAAGCAAAGACTTTGTAACAAGCAAAATCCAGATACTGTCTCTATTTCACAGTACTTACCTGTGTTCAAGAGAAAATGCTTTAAAAGGAGAACCTATTTTGAAACCCACTTTTATGTAGCTCATCATGATTTATGGTATTAAAAAATGTTTGTTAATTCCAAGCTTTTGGGTGTGCTGACCTCAGAGTGAAGTTCTAAGCTCATGTGCCATTCGTAATACTTCCATAAAGCTCATCTGAAATCATTGTTTCCTCAACATGACAATAATAGCAGCATTTAGACTGTCCAGTTTCAGTATGGAAAGGAGTCTGAATAGGCACAGTTTTCAAAATGCTGTTTGCGTTAATGGATTTAGTATTATATGACTTTAAACTTTCATTTTACCTCTTGTCATTCCAACATCTTCATAGAGAAATTAAAACCAAATTTCTACTTCATGTATTATCTGGATTTTCACTCAAGATGCAGCTCCTAAAATTACTATGTGTAAATCCATAAACTTGTTTGCCTTTAATAAGGAAACAATACCGGTTTTGGAAGAGATATTACAAGGGGGTGATTTCATGCAATAAACATGTACTGTAAGCTTCCTTCCTCATTTTTTGGAAATAACTAGAAAGGAGAAAGTACTTCCTTTTTGTGGACATCTCCAGATGTTAGTGTTGCGAGAAGCAAATCCCAGGAGTAAGGTCAGTATTTTCATTGTATCTTAAGTGTAAAGCCTTCCTCGGGGAGTTCACTGTGTTCTGTAGTTAAGTGGGTGTGCTTACTCATTCTGGAAATTCTGATCAGATGAAATAAAAAATGTTGATGCAATAATAGTGGTTTTGCCACTTCTGGTTGTTTGAGGTAGATCTGTCCCATGTCAGTCAGGGTTCAAGTAAGTGTATGTTGCCACCAGCCATTCACAGGTAAAGCAGAAATTCTCTTTAACCAGCAAGTTTCTGCTCTTTAAAGTTATTTCTAGAATAACCATCAGGGAAATGAAGAGAAGATGCTTTAGGTTGTGGTCAAGCGCTGAAAAATAATTTAGTGTCTCTGGCATCCACTAAAGCTGCACACTTCAGCTGAGATCTTGGCGGCTTCTTCATTTAGTTAGGCTCTGTGATGTTTATCGCTCAGTTGACCTAGCACTGCACGGATGCATCTCTCTCTCTCTCTCTCCCTATCTCTATCTCTGTCTCTATCTCTATCTCTATCTCTATCTCTATCTTTATCTCTCTCATCTTCATTTGGAGTTATAACTACAGTGTTGAAGAACTTCGCATTCTTGTTTTCTATAAACACTGATTAAAATGAAATGCTGTAACATGTGTTACAAAACATTGTAATTGTTTCCCCATGTCTTTGTTGTATTTGTGCTGAAATGTTTTCACATTCCTTTATCTGAAGTAAAACATTTGTTTTCATTTTGATCATTTTGCTCACCTGGGAATCAACAGGTTTTGATATTTTCTCTTGGAAGATTTTATATCTTTTTGGGATTATGTAATATAAGATCTCTAATAAAAGATAATGTTATCATGTGCATGGTATTCCAGAGTGGTTCTTAATCCTGTTTTGTGAGCAGATACTTGAAAACATTTATAAAAACAACAGAGGGGTCGGGTGGAGTAGTGAGGGCCTGTTTGTTGCTTCATGAATGAATCGTTTCTTCAGCCCAATTCTAGTTAGAAAAGGGAGTTTTATGGAGCAGGTGGCACAGGAGTGGTGGTGAGCTTCACATCTAGGGTTGGGGACACTTTTGTGGGTAGGGTCTAGGAAACGTCCCAGCACTATTACCCATGGGGCCTCCTGAGCCAATTAGCAGGTAGGCAGATCCCATGTGGGAGCAGGACGTGGTTGTGAAGGGGAGCAAGCCAAGACATGAAGCCTGGAGGCTCCCCTCGCTCGCAGGCCCGCACTAGCACACAGCTCTGGTGGCTTTAAAGGAATCCTTCAAAGCTGGGAGGCCTGTGCAGGTGAAGGGCAAATACCCTACAGGTGCATGCGGGCTAGGAGACTGACATAATTAGGAAATTTGGACTTGTTTATGGAGACTTACACAGTCAAGAGATTAATCAGTTTATATTATGTATACACTGATGTGTCAAAATCTAGAGGAATTTAAAAAATAGATTTCATTGTCAGAAAAAAGGCTTTTGTGCCATAAAATTTGATAATCAACATGTTAAATCATTTGAGTGTTAAACTTGGTAAAGGAAAACTGACTTCAGTTGGGCATGTGTTCACAAGGCTGCCTAAATTCCTGCAGTCTGAAACCACCTGAGGACCATGAAGATTTCAAACAGTAGGAGGGTTGGATCAAAGGGAAGTGGGGAGAAAATTAGCAAATAGCATATTGGCTACCACATATCAAAGCAGAGCATAAATGAGTTAAGAGAGGCTATAGAGAACAAGACTCCTTCAGTACAGACTGGCTTCAGCAAAAATAGGAAATCACCCCCATTCAAAGGTATGTGGAGAGGGCTCCACATACAGCCACGGGTATGAGAGAGATGAGACGGTGTGAGATATTGCTCAGTCTCCTTTATCTCTTGGTTTTGTTCTCAGGCAAGGCCCTGGATAGCAAGGTAACTGCCAGCAGAATCAGACTTACGTGCAGGCAGCTTACAGACGCCAGCAGAAAGACCACTTTTATCTTAACTTTTTCAGTATATATCCTGAAATGAACATCACTGGCTGTCACCAGGCTGGTGTTCTACTGATTGTGGGTAGGAGTGTAGAATTAGGTTCAACTGAATCGCATGGAGAAGTGGGTGAGAAGTAATACCCCTTGCCCAGCCGTAAGAAAATGGACTCGTACAACCAGAGACCTGGGAGTTAGAGTAGAAATCCATTGCAGAGGAAAATGTGTACTGCAGATTGAAAGTTGGCTGAGAGAACACCCACTTTGAGTTTCAGGAAAGGTCCCATAGAAGAGGTAGACTTGAGATAATTCTTAGGAGATGAATTTGATTGCAGCAAGTAGAGACAAAATGTGTCCCCCATTAAAGACCGGAAGGAGGAAAGGCATAGGTGAACAGCAAAGCCTACAGAACAGTCAGCACCGTCCCATAAAACTTTCTTCGCTCATGGAATTTTCCTTATACATACACTGTGTTTAATGTGGTAGCCACTAACCGCATATGGCTCTTGAACACTGGAATTCTGGTTAGTGAAACTAAGAAACTGACATCTTAAATTTAGTATGTCGTGGCCACTGCCTCAGCACTCTTCTACAGCACACAGCATATTACTAAAAAGTACAACTAAAAATGCAAGTGTAGGTTCTATTTTGCTAGAATCCTGCTACTCAAAAGTGTGGTCCTCAGATCCAAAGCTTTGGCATTTTCTGCTTTATGAAATGCAGAAAAAGTAGCTGGGGATGGAGGATAAAAATATGCCTACTGGGTACACTAAAAACCCTGAATCCAGCATTATACAGTGTATCCATGTAACAAAAAACATATCCCCCAAACCTATTGAAATTTAAAAAATATATAAATCTATGCCATCACCCCTCCAAAAAGTGCAGATTCACAGGATCTAGACCCACTGAATCAGAATCTGCCATTTTAACAAGATCCCCAAAGCATTTGTGTCCTCAGTAAAACACTGGCCTAGCCCATTTTTCAAGAAGTAGGACCCCTCTGTCAACCTTTTCTAAATCACTCAGTAGTCCAGCCCTGTCCCATGCAGTCTCTACTGCCAGAAGGCAACCATAAAATCTGTCTTCTGTGCCACAGCTGCCCAATTCCAACTGTCCACTTCCAGACCCACCCCTTTAAGTTTCTTTTTTCACACAAAAGCCAATATCAGCATCTAAAAAGTTAAAGTTGAAAATCATCTTCCCCGTTAAAAATCATCTGTTTCCTGTTACACTTGGGCTACTATAGAAATGTTTGCCATGACCGACAAGTCCTACCTGGGCTTCCTCCCCACATTTATCTACCTGAATTTTATTATGGGTGTTTATGAAATCCTGCCCTGACCCCAGGCAGCATTGGCCTTCTACCACTCTCCCTCTTAACTATTGGCTCTCTAATCTTGCCAAGATTACACCTCCCAAGGACTTTGGAAGGCTCTGCTCAGATGGCTCCATGGCAGGCTCCCTCCTGTTCTGGTTTTGGCTTAATGCCATCTTCTGGAGACTCTTCTTTCAGCGGATTTATCAAAGCCCCACCTCCACTCCATCACTGAGTTATCTTCTTACCCTGCTGCTTTTCCCCACAAATTCTATAGATTCTACAGTTTAGACTTCCCTGCTAGAATGGAAACTCCTCTGAGGACAAGGACCCAGCCATCGTGGTCAGCATCGTGTTCCCACTCCTGAACCAACAGAGGTTCAGTAAACATTCAATAAATGAATGACAATGTTAACTGTAAACATTGAAAAATAATTTGGGGATAAAAGGCTGCAAAACCCTTTATATTAATCATATTTAGTTGTTCATGTTAATTTTCCACTCAAAACTCTCAGGAGGTTCCCATGGCCAGAAATGAATACATCAATGTTAGAAGTTGCATTCCTGATGCCCTTGAAGGACTAGGAGTAGAGTTCATGAAAGATACTGTAGGTTGATTACCAATCAGCCACTGCACCTCTACCTTCTTTTCCTGATGAAAACCCTGATTTTATGCAAGTTACCCAAAACCTAAATTGGTCTAAATTGATCATGATAATTTCTTCAGGCTGGGTGTGTGATATAGGAATTGGCACGCAACACAATTCTGGCCAATGATCTGTCATGGGAAGTTAGTTGGGGGCTTTTGGGGAAGGCTGGTCCTCCTTTGTAAGATGAGAGCATCTTACCCTCATACTGCCCTATTCAATGGCAGCATGGTGTTATGTGTTGATGTTGGAGCTGCTGCAGCCACTTTGCAACCCTGAAGGGAAAGCCTGAGGACCAAAGTCAACTGGATGACTGGGTAAAAACTGAGCAGTATCTGGGTCCCTGATGATGTCAAGCTGCTGAATGAACCAGCTCCAGCCTGCTTCCTGTATGAAATAATAAATTACTATTCCAGCTCCTTCGAATTATAGAATTATGTGACAAAGAGATAAACATTTAAGCAAACACTTTGTGGGGAGTCCCCAGTTCCCAGCATCATGCTTTTTTGTGGACACTTTGCCAAGTGGGCATGTGTGTATGTGAGTGGTTAATGCCTGGTGCCAAAGTCGATCCCTCAGAACATAGCCTCTGACTTTTCTCTCCCGTCAAAAGTTTAAATACAACTACTTAATTTATTACATTGCATAGAGATTTTTTTTCTCCTAAAATGTAAGGTGGAAAGAAAAAAATGCAAAGTGAATCAAAGTACTAGCAAAATGCGGGAAGATTGCAGAATTACTTTGGCATATACATTCAGAGTGTTTCAATTCAAATGTAGCAATGTGGCATTGTGACTGGCTCCTGCATGGCGAGATAAAATCAACAAACACCCAAAGGCAGAGGGGAAGAGAGAGAGGGGGCTGGAGAGGAGTCCATGGCAGCTATCTTCTTCCAAGTATGTCAACTAACTCTTTAAATATTTTGAGACTTTTTCAAACAGATTATCCTTGAAGGACTGACTGTACATGGATTTCTGAATTAGAAAGTAGACATTGGAATAGTTCTACTTAAAAGGACTTTTTTTTCAAATTTATTCATCAGAGAGGGAGAATTGATGCAGGACAATTGGCACCCTAGCCAGCTCAGCGAGGCTGGCGGACCTTCTGTCTCCTCCTTGGCAGTGTCGGTGGTGTGGCAGCCAGCTGAAGAGCCAGCAGGCTGGATGATAGGCAAGGAGGGGGACCTCCAACCTCCACCAGAGGCTCCAATTGCCAAAAAGCCTGGGCAACTGCTGAAGAGACAACTGTGCCTTGGTGTCTCCTTCACTTCACACTTAGGACTAAATGTGGAACCCCCATTTCCTATGCGTAGGTCAATTTCTTGTGAATTTCCTAGGCCTCAGTTCCATGAATGGACTGTATCCATTCATTGATACATTCATCCACCTTGCCCCTGGTGGAAGGGACTGTATTCATCCGTTTCCTGGCCAAGGAACCCATACACCTATATATACCCTGAGACTAAAGGCCTAAAGGAGGAGATGGGAGAAGACCAGGAGAGAAATGGAGAGAGCTTCTCTCTCCCCACTAGAATTCTCTCCTTCTACCAGGAGCTTTAGTGTTTTCTGTATTCTTTTCTGTAAATGAATTCTGTCATGGCTCGGCACCTGTGGCTCCATGGGCTAAGGCACCAGCCACATACACGTGAGCTGGTGGGTTTGAATCCAGCCCAGGCCCACCAAATAACAACAACAGCTGCAACCAAAAAATGGCCGGGCGTTGTGGCGGGCGCCTGTAGTCCCAGATACTTGGGAGGCGGAGGCAGGAGACTCACTTGAGCCCAGGAGTTGGAGGTTGCTGTGAGCTGTGAATGCACAGCACTCTATCCAGGGTGACAGCTTGAGGCTCTGTCTCAAAAAAAAAAAAAAAAAAGATTAATCTCATGGGGACAAAGAATAGAATGATGATTACTAGAGGTTGGGAAAGGTAGTGAGATTTATGGATAAAGGGGGATCTGGTTACTAAGTACATAAATATAGTTGGATAGTTAGATAGAATGAGCAATATATGATATGTATATATATATATATTTTTTTTTTGCAATGTTTTTTTGCCCCTGGCTGGGGCTGCATTTGAACCCACCACCTCTGGTATATGAGGCCAGTGCCCCGCTTCTTTGAACCACAGGTGCTGCCCAGAATGAGCAATATTTGATAGCACAATAAAGTGACTATAATCACAATAATTTAGAATATACTTTTAAAGTGACTGACAAAATGGAGCTAAAATGTGCCTAACACAAAGAAATGATCAATACCTGATATGATGTATACCTTAGTTACCCTGATTTATTAATTCACAGTGTATGCCAGTATCAAAAAATCATATGTACCCTATAATTGTATACAACCATTACCTACCCATAATAATTAAAAATTTAAAAAAATAAAGAGATATCCAAGACTTATAGCACAGAATGGACTTGAGATTAGTGATCAAGGCAGATATTAGAGACGATTCCCAGCCTTCTAGAAGAAAGCTTTCATTCTTATTTCAGTTTGCCTCTTACAAATACTTGGCCTCACATTGGATGGCTTTGTACAAAACTTGATCCATCATTAATCCTCCTTCTCTAGTTCCTTTACTTATTCCCACAACATAAGAAATTTACCATAGTCACACTAAGCTCACATACCCCCAGGCCTGGAAATTTATGTTCAAGCCACCATTTACCATTGAAAAGCAGATTTTTGAAAATAGTTATCTTTTCTTGCCATTTAGACCTCAATCTGCTGCAATAAGGGGGCAATTTATAGCACTTTAATATGCTCTAAAATCTACTTAGAGAACACCTTACTTTCAATCTAATTCCATCCCAACTTCTATACTCCTATCTCATTTATCAGTTATGTTCATAAGCAATTTTGTATCGTTGAGCATTATATTATAAAATCTTTTTTTCTTTTTTTAACTTCAGGTCAATGTGAGAGTACAAACAGTCAGGTCACAATATTTTTATTGAAAAAAAGAAGCAGGGTGCTAACAAGAATTTTAAGAGTGTCAGATGAAAATCTCTTCTACAAAACATTTAAGTAATAAATGTATGCTTTAATTGTATGTGTGTAGCTATAAAATCTAAATATCACTGTGTAAATACAAAATTTTTGTTATTTAGCAGTTGCTTATTGAAATTGAACAGAATAAGTAAACAAACAAAAAACTAGAAAGGTAAACTAATTTAGCCAATATCACTCAGTGGTAAATCCAGAATTCAAACTAATGGAATCTTAACTGTAGTTTGATCTAGCTTTTCATTAAGATGTCATTTATTTTCCTATAAACAATATGACATTAATAATTAATTTTTGCACACCTTAATCATGCTGACTACCCACTGTATTTATTGCACAGCATCTCCAGACATTGTTTTTGGTTTGCTCATCTATTTCTTTCTAAGCCATAATTTAAACCCTGGTATCAATTCAGAGTCTGACATCACGGTCAACTTATTTCAAACTTTACTATTTCATGACTTGATCATGTTTTTTTCCAAGCTCTTACTATGAAAATTCTACTGAAGAGAAATTCTTATGATACCACTGTAATATACTACTGCTTATCACCTTTTCCTATTTGAATCATTTTCCTCCCTAATGTTTTGCCTAATATTACTCTCTCAAATGATTACCCTCCTAAATGTCACTCTCCTCTTGGCCAATCTCTTTCAATGTCCTATTTTCCTAAGATAGTCCTTAAAATCAAGTGGCCCTGAAAGTTATTTTCTTTATCTACTTAGGCAACCTTGCTATGATTAAAAAGCATTGAATATATAGTAAATTAATTTGGATATAACATCTGTACTAATAAATAGCTGGGCTTCTTGGAGCTCATTAGACTTCTAAATATCAATTTCTTAATCAAAAATTTGAGATACTATTAGCCTATCTCATAGGATGGCTACAACTCTCAAAGGAAATAGCACATATCAGAGCTCATTGCAAATAGTGAAGCTTTATACAAACTCTATTGTTACCTTTAATCTGTAATCTCACAGGATAACCTAGTGCTTCACCACTTTAACTGCTGAATACTTGTCACCTGAGTTAGCCATAAGTCATTTCCACCACAGGCACTCCAAGTGAGGAATAACAAAACAAACAAATAAACCTAAAGCATGAAAAGGGTAAAAGGATATCATTATGTAAGTTTAGGGGCACTGGTGGTAGGAGGATGAAGTATAATTGCAGGCAACAAAAGCTTTGGAACAGAATTGTTACATGATTGTTTCTGTTTTAAAAAGATTTCTAGAGAAAATGTAAAGAGTAGGAGACAGGAATTTGTATCCAAAAAAAGAAATGCTGACTCAATCTGTACCAGTGATAGAACTTATAGGAAGGGGAGTTGAAGGGAGAAATCTTGCACTGTGTTGACACATACCAAGAAAAAGCTCTACTTATAGAATGACTGTCAAGATCCAGTAATAAGTGACAAGATGACAGTGATTCTGTTATTATGTATTGTGGGTGGATGTTATAGGTTGTATTGTGATCCCCAAAACCGATGTTGAAGTCCTAATCCTCTGTACTTATGAATGTGACCTCTCTTGGAAATAGAATCTTTGAAGATATAATCAAATTAAGATGAAGTCATTAGGATGAGTCTTAATCCACTATGACTACTGTCCTTACAAGAAAACACATTGGGAAAAAACAGACACACAAGGGGGATGTCATGTGATAACAAAAGCAGAGATTAAAATGATGCAGCAACACATCAAGGAATGCCGAGGGTTGATAGTCACACCAGAAACAAAGAATAGAAAAGGAAAGATTCTCTTCTACAGCTTTCAGAGAATAGCTCCACTAAAAAAACTACAATAAATTTCTGTTGTTCTAAAACACCTATTTTGTAGTAGTTTGTTATAGTAGTCCTATAAAACTAGTGAAGTTGATAATGTTAGTTTTGATTTGTAAAGGTTTTGTTTGGGAGGGCTTTAGAACACCCTTGGGGAGATGTACAGCAGACAGTAAGAAATGCTGACCTAGAGGGGTGGAGCCAAGATAGTGGTCTGTAGCCAGCTTTCCACAGAGGCTCCCATCCAGAAAGAGAGTTTAAGGACAGATTTAGCAAGAAAGCTGATGGTTCAGATCTGAACCAAAAGAGAAGGTCGAATAACGCACATCAACCCTACTGAGGCAACCTGCGACCCCAAGGATACAAACAAATGGTAAAGAATCCATCGCCAAGTGGACAGGAGCCCCCTCCCCTACGAGAACGGCTCACAGTATACTCCATACCTCTATACAAACAAGTGAGTAGAGTTCAAATGTCCTCCCATTTTACCCCATGGGAGAGACCTTCTAAAAACCAGACCTTCTTCCCCTACTAGGGTGCCATGGCACTCTCCTGCCAGGTATAAAACTGTATATACTCTTTACCTGCAATTTTAAACTCCTGGCACTCCCCTCCACTCTCACCCCGAGGCCTGGAAGACTGTCCCTCATGGAGTCCAGATTCTTGGGCATTTTCTTGAGGCATGTAGATGGGGCATGGACTGTTGCTGATCTGTGCTGACTTTCTGGCTTGGGAGTAAGGAGAACATAATCAGCTGAGGGAGAGGTGGTACACCGAGGCACTGGCAGTGGCAGGAACGGTGACAGTGGGGGTATATTTTGAAGGAACACTCCTAATCTCTCTGGGCAACCCAGGGAGGCTGGACAGCTTATCCGGTGGCAGCTGCTGGCAGAAAGATCTGGGAAACAGCACAGGCTCCCAGAGTAAAGGGTATGCCTGAGGCAGGACTGGCCTGGGTAGAGCACAGGGATTAGAATACACTGCACTGAGACAGCAGACAGCCAGGGCAGGGCTGACTCAGAGGACTGTTTTACTGAGCTTCAGACACACCTGGCCCTCCAGAGATCAAAGCTGAGACAAAGGGGGAAAATAGCCAGGACAGAAACAAATTCAGCAAAGTTGTTCTGCTCAGTCCACAGTATCAATCAGGGACAGGGCTGGAACTGAGTGAATTGCCCCAGCCCCTATCAAGCACCCGAGGTTGTCAGGCCTCACCTCCCCTTGCCAAATTGTGACAGATGGTGGCAGAGACTGGGGGCCTGACTGAGGAGACTCAGATCTCCCTGTGACTCAGGCAGGCACAAACCCCTGGAACATCTGCTCATTGGAGGGAAATAGATCACAGCCCTGCAGGGTTACCAGTGACTGAATGTGACAGAGGTGCAAGGTGGGGAAGGAGGCATCAACCTTTCCAGACTAATTTATTTGCTGGGGGGTTCCTTCTGATCTAATGGAGCACCAAACGAGTTATACTACAGTTGCCAGCAGGTCCCTGCTATCTAGTTGCCGGAGACCTTTGGAACTCTCCCACCTAAAGCTGGGGCTGACTGGGACAATTTATTGGGACCACTTCAACTGGGACAATCACCTGAGGACTATCCAAAGTGGTACCCGGGGTGTGTGGTAATGGGAAGATTTGATTTTCCTTTTCCAATTGTTGCCTGTGGGGGGTGGGGTGACTTAACTGCTCATATTTCTACACAGCTCAGACTTCAACCCAGAGTGACTGATTCTCTAGGGTAAGACAGAGACCCTTGAAAATAAGACAGAGCCACTTAACCCCACCACACCAAGAAGGTCCCCAGTTTCTCATGCAGTAGCACTCTACAGGTTCTTGGCAAAACTCTAGTGGAACAGGTACAGACGTCAGTCCCAGCTTTCACACAAAGGACTGGCCAATCACTACTCCTAGAACCCCCAACCGAACTTATCCTTATCTACTCATCCAGCCAAACGGTGCAAAATAATCATGGGGTGTAATCAGAGAAAAAGTTCCAGCAACATGAAGAACCAAAGCAGATCAACCCCCCCCAAGAAGCAATTCGGCAGATACAACTGAAGATCCTATGCATAAACAGATGGCTGAGATGTCAGAAACCGAATTCAGAATTTGGATTGCAAACAAGATCAATAAAATAGAGGACAGATTTAGAAATTCAGGGAGCATTTCAGAAATTGTCTCAAGAAATCAAGGAATACAAAGACAAAATGACCAAAGATTTTGACACATTGAGACAAAAATTTGCAGCCCTCAAAGATCTAAGGAATACAGTAGAATCCCTCAGTAGCAGAATGGAGCAAGCAGAAGAAAGGATTTCTGACATTGAAGACAAAGCTTTTGAATACTCCCAAACTTTCAAAGAGGAAGAGAAATGGAGGGCAAAAACATATCACTCTCTCAGAGAGCTCTGGAATAATTCAAAGAAAACCAATATTCACTTATAGGGATCCCCAAAAGTCATGAAGTGGCTTCACAAGGCACAGAGTCTCTCTTCATGAGATTATGAAAGAGAACTTTCCAGAAATGCCAAGAGATTCTGAAATTCAGACAGCAGACAGTTTCAGAACCCCAGCATGATTCAACCTGAATAAGACATCCCCCAGGACATCATAATCAACTTCACGAAAGTTAATATGAAGGAGAAAATTCTGAAAGCAGCCAGACGTAAGAAAACCATAACCTACAAGGGGAAGGATATTAGAATAACTGCATATCTCTCAGCTCAAACTGTTCAAGCTAGAAGAGGATGGTCATCTACTTTTAATCTCCTAAAACAAAATAACTTTCAACCCAGGATCCTGTATCCAGCTAAACTGAGTTTCATTAATGATGGAGAAATTAAATACTTTAATGACATCCACATGTTGAAGAAATTTGCCATAACTAAACCACCTCTCCAGGATATTCTCAGACCTATCCTCCATACTGACCAGCGCAACCCTCTACCAGAAAAGTAAACTCACCCAGAAACTTCTTATCAAATTTCATCTTCCACAGTGATGAAAGGATTAAAAATGTCCACTGGACTTTCTAAAGGCTTATTAATATTCTCAATTAACGTGAACGGTTTAAATTTTCCTCTAAAGAGGCACAGGCTGGCTGACTAGATACAAAAATTCAGGCCAGATATCTGCTGCATACAAGAATCTCATCTTACCTTAGAATCTAAATATAGACTCAAGGTGGAGGGATGGTCATCTATATTCCAGGCAAATGGAAAACAGAAACAAGCAGGTGTTGCAATCTTATTCACAGATACAATAGGCTTTAAACCAACCAAAGTAAGGAAGGATAAGGATGGACACTTCATATTTGTTAAATACTCAATATGATGAGATTTCAATTATTAATATTTATGCACCCAACCAGAATGAGCCTCAATTTGTAAGAAAAATGCTAACAGACATGAGCAACTTGATTTCCTATAGCTTCATAGTAGTTGGAGATTTTAACACTCCTCTAGCAGTGTTGGGTAGATCCTCCAATAAGAAGCTAAGCAAAGAAATTTTATATTCAAACTTAACCATTCAACATCTGGATTTAACAGACATCTACAGAACATTTCATCCCAACAAAACTAAATACGCATTCTTCTCATCAGCCCATGGAACATACTCCAAAATCGATCACATCTTAGGTCACAAGTCTAACCTCAGCAAATTGAAAGGAATAGAAATTATTCCTTCCATCTTCTCAGACCATCATGGAATAAAAGTTGAACTCAATAACAACAGGAATCTGCATTCTCATACAAAAACATGGAAGCTAAATAACCTTATGCTGAATAATACATGTGTCTAGACGAGATTAAGAAGGAAATTACTAAATTTTTAGAACCAAATGTTAATGAAGACATGAATTATCAGAACCTCTGGGATACTGCAGAGGCAGTCCTAAGAGGGAAATTTATAGCACTGCCAGCCTTCCTCAAGAGAATGGAAAGAGAGGAAGTTAACAACTTAATGGGACAGCTCAAGCAACTGGAAAGGGAAGAACATTCCAAGCCCAAAGCCAGCAGAAGAAAAGAAATAAACAAAATCAGAGCAGAATTAAATGAAATTGAAAACAAAAGAAGTATACAACAGATCAATAAATCAAAAAGTTGGTTCTTTGAAAACATCAATAAAATGGATAAAACTTTGGCTAACCTAATCAGGAGAAAAAGAGTAAAATCTCTAATTTCATCAATCAGAAATGCTAAAGACAAAATAGCATCAGACCCCTCAGAAATTCAAAAAATCCTTAACGAATATTACAAGAAACTTTACTCTCAGAAATATGAAAATCTGAAGGAAATTGACCAACACTTGGAAACATGCCACCTTCCTAGACTTAGACAGAATGAAGTGGAAATGTTGAACAGGCCTATATCAAGTTCTGAAATAGCATCAACTATACAAAATTTCCCTAAAAAGAAAAGCCTGGGACCAGACGGCTTCACCTCAGAATTCTACCAAACCTTTAAAGAGGAACTAGTACCTATATTACTCAACCTTTTCTAAAATACAGAAAAAGAAGGAATACTACCCAAAATATTCTATGAAGCAAATATCACCTTAATCCCTAAACCAGGGAGAGACCCAAGAAGAAAAGAAAATTATAGACCAATATCACTAATGAATATTGATGCAAAAATATTCAATAAGTTCCTAACAAACAAGATCCAACAACATATCAAACACATTATACACCATGACCAAGTGGGCTTTATGCCAGTGTCTCAAGGTTGGTTCAATATACGTAAATCTATAAATGTAATTCAGTACATAAACAAATTAAAAAATAAAGACCATATGATTCTCTCAATTGATGCAGAAAAAGCTTTTGATAATATCCAGCATCCCTTCATGATTAGAACACTTAAGAAAATTGGTATAGAAGGGACATTTCCTAAACAAATAGAAGCCATTTACAGCAAACCCACCGCCAATATTGTACTGAATGAAGTTAACATAGATCAGGAACCAGGCAAGGATGCCCATTGTCTCCATTGCTCTTTAACATTATAAGGGAAGTTTTAGCCATTGCAATCAGGGAAGAAAAGGCAATCAAGTGTATCCACATAGGGTCAGAAGAAATTAAACTTTCACTCTGTTAAATTAAACTCACAGTCACATGATATGACTGGATATCTGGAAAACACCAGGGATTCTACTACAAAACTTTTAGAAGTTATAAAGGAATAAAGCAATGTCTCAGGCTACAAAATCAACACTCATAAATCTGTAGCCTTTATATGTACCAACAATAGCCAAGCTGAAACAATGGTCAAGGACTCTATTCCTTTCACAGTAGTGCCAAAGAAGATGACATATTTGGGAGTTTACCTAACCAAGATAGTGAAAGATCTCTATAAAAAGAACTATGAAACTGTAAGAAAAGAAATAGCTAAGCATATCAACAAATGGAAAAACATACCATGCTCATGGCTGGGAAGAATCAACATTGTTAAAATGTCCATACTACTCAAAGCAATATACAATTTTAATGCAATTCCTATTAAAGCTCCATTGTCATATTTTCAAGATCTCGAAAAAATAATACTTCATTTTATATGGAATCAGAAAAACCTCAAATAGCCAAGACATTACTTAGAAATAAAAACAAAGCTGGAGGAATCACGCTACCAGACCTGAGACTCTACTATAAATCAATAGTGATCAAAACAGCATGGTACTGGCACAAAAACAGAGAGGTAGATGTTTGGAACAGAATAGAGAACCAAGAGATGAACCCAGCTACCTACTGTTATTTGATCTTCAACAAGCCAATCAAAAACATTCAGTGGGCAAAAGGCTCCCTATTTAACAAATGGTGCTGGGTGAACTGGCTGGTGACCTGTAGAAGACTATACCTGGACCCACACCTCTCACCATTAACTAAGGTAGACTCTCACTGGAGTAAAGATTTAAACTTAAGACATGAAACTATAAAAATACTACAAGAAAGTGCAGAGATTACTTGAAGGAATCGGCCTGGGTGAATTTTTTATGAGGAGGACTCCCCAGGCAATTGAAGCAGTATCAAAAACACACTACTGGGACCTGATTAAACTAAAAAGCTTCTGCGCAGCCACGAACACAGTAAGTAAAGCAAGCAGACAACCCTAAGAATGGGAGAAAATATTTTCAGGTTATGTCTCCAACAAAGGTTTAATAACCAGAATCCACAGAAAACTCAAACATATTAGCTAGGAAAGAACAAGTGATCCCATTTCAGGGTGGGCAAAGACATGAAGAGAAACTTTACCAAAGACAGGCATATGGCTTACAGATACATGAAAAACTGCTCATTATCCTTAATCATCAGAGAAATGCAAATCAAAACTACTTGGAGATATCATCTAACTCAAGTAAGATTAGCCCACATAACGAAATCCAAAAACCAGAGATGCTGGCGTGGATGTGGAGAAAAGGGAACACTTCTACATTGCTTGTGGGAATGCAAACTAATACGTTGCTTTTGGAAGGATGTTTGGAGAATACTTAGAGATCTAAAAATAGAACTGCCATTAGTCCTATAATTCCTTTACTAGGTATATACCCAGAAGACCCAAAAACCACATTATAACAAAGATATATGTACCAGAATGTATATTGCAGCCCAATTCATAATCGCTAAGTCATGGAAGAAGCCCAAGTGCCCATCAATCCATGAATGGATTAATAAATTGTGGTACATGTATACCATGGTATATTATACAGCCTTAAAGAAAGATGGAGACTTTACCTCTTTCATATTTACATGGATGGAGCTGGAACATATTCTTCTTAGCAAAGTATCTCAAGAATGGAAGAAAAAGTATCCAATGTACTCAGCCCTACTTCGAAGTTAATTTATAGCTTTCATATGAAGGCTATAACCCAATTATAGCACAAGAATATGGGGAAAGGGGCACAGGAGGGGCCGGGAGGAAGGAGGATGTGTGGAGGGAGGGTCATTGGTTGGATCACATCTATGGTGCATCTTAGTAGGGTGCAGGCGAACCTTACTATATGCAGAATACAAATGTCTTCATACAATAACTAGGAAAGTGCCATGAAGGCTATATTAAACAGTTTGATGAAAATGTTTTAGATTGTATAAGAAGCAGCACCTTGTACCCCACAATTGCACTAATGTACACAGCTATGATTTAATTTAAAAAAAAAAAAAGAAATGCTAATCTAAAGCTCTGGGAAAATGTCTAAGAAAAAGACATGGCTCTGGGAGATTTCACTATAGTAACCATAGCTGAAGTCATCCTGTCAGGGGAACATACACAATTGATTAAGATCATTAGTACTAGCTGCCATAACAACAATAATCCATAAATCAAAGTAACATAATCAAGGTATCTCATTTACCTCACAGTTGAAACAGGTTGACCCAGGGATTTTAGTCTTTGCATCCTATAGTTCCACTTCCTTCAAAGGACTTTTCAGATCTTTTACTGGCTCCTCTGCATTTAGTAGTCCAATGAGAGAAATGTTAATGTAAGATATTTTATGAATCAAGTGTATCCACATTTTAACCTGAAGCTTACTCCAAAATTAACTTTAAAGGAGACTGAAAAATGTGGTCTCACTGTTTGATGCACACAGAAAAATGCAAAATGGGAAAAGATCTTCATACATAAGCAAGTGTAAAGAAGATTCTATTATGTTCAGAGGAGAGAGATAGAAAGCCCATTTGGGGGGTATGTAAAATAAAAAAAATATAGCATACTGTCTATACTTTGAAAGACATTAATAGTGTAATTTGGACAAACAGTGATAGAAGAAAAATGTTTTCAAGGAAAAGAGAATTGAATGAATCCACATAGGCTGAGAACCCAGGATTTCTTCTAAAAATAGCATTTAGCCAGGTGGTCAAGTTGGAGAACCTTCTATAGAAATAGAAGTTATGACCCCCAAATTCATATGAAACACAATAAACCCCCAATAACCAAAGCAATCTTGAGCAAGAAGAACAAAGCCAAATGTATCACACTTCCTGATTTTAAATTATGATTACAAAGCTATAATCATAATGGTAAGGTACATACATGAAAAAAGATACATAGAACAGTGGAACAAAGTAGAGAGACCAGAAATAAACTCATGCTTATGATTAAGTTCTGACAAGGGTGCCAAGAACACACATTGGAAAAACATAGTCTGTTCAATAAATGATGTTGGTAAAACTGTATATCCACATGCAAAAAAATGAAATCAGACACTTTTCTTACAGGGTACCAAGATACAACTCAAAATGAATTCTGAAGACTTAAATGTAAGACCTGAAACCATAAAACACCTAGAAGAAAACACAGGCAACAAGTTTCTTGACATTAGTCTTGGCAATGACTTTTTGGATATGATCACAAAAGGACAGGCAATGAAAGCAAGAGAAAATCAGTGGGACTACATAAAACAAAAACATTTCTCCATAGCAAACAATCAACATAATGAAAAGACAACCTACGGAATGGGAGACTTTATTTGAAAACCATATACAAGGGATTAATCTTCAAAATATACAGCTGAACTCATACAACTGAATAGCAAAATCCCAAATAACCCAATTAAAAATGATCAAAGGGGCTTGGCACCTGTAGCAAAGTGGTTACAGCTCCAGCCACATGCACCGAGGCAGGCGGGTTTGAGCTCGGCCCAGGCCTGCTAAACACAAACAACAATAACAACTGCAGCAAAAAATAGCCAGACATTGTGGTGGGCTCCTGTAGTCCCAGCTCCTTGGGAAGCTGAGGGAAGAGAATCACTTAAGCTCAAGAATTTGAGGTTGCTGTGAGCTGTGATGCAACAGCACTCTACCAAGGGGGACATAGTGACACTCTGTCTCAAAAAAAAAATAAAATGACCAAAGGACCTGAGTAGACATTTTTCTTTTTCAAATGAAACATACAAATGGCCAACAGGTATATGAAAAGATTCTGCAATGTCTTAACAATAATTAAGTAAAGAAGATGAGGTATATATTAACCAGTGTGATGTAAGCGTTCCTAATTCAATGTGAAATCAGCACATTGTACCCCATAAATCCATTAACATGTACATGATCTATGTGTTTATGATTTAATAAAATAAATAAGTAAAATAAAATACAAATAAAAACCACAATGAGATATTACCTCACACCCTTTAGAATGACTATTATCAAAAGGATGATAGATAACTAGTTTTGGTGATGTGGACAACAAGGAACCCTGGTACACTGTTGGTGGAAATGCAGATTGGTCCAGCCATTATGGAAAACAGTGTATATGTTCTTCCTAAAATTGAAAGTAGAACTACTACATGACTCTGCAATCCTACTTCTGGGTATATATCCAAAAGAATTGAAATCAGGATCTGGAAAAGATAGTTTCACTCCCATATTCATTTTAGCATTATTCATAATAGCCAACCAAGACAGGGAAGGAAAACAATGTAAATGTTCATGGAAAGATGAATGGATAAAGAAAATGTGAGATATATATGGATATGTGTGTGTGTGTGTGTGTGTGTGTGTTTGTTTTATATGTCATTCAACCTTAAAAAAAGGAAACCCTGTCATTTGTGGCAACATGGCTGGACCTAGAGGGCACTGTGCTAAACAAAATAAACTAGATACAGAAAGATAAATACCATATGATCTCATCTATATATGGAATCTAAAATAGTCAAACTTACAGAAACAGAACAATGGTGGATTCCAGGTCTTGTGAAATGGAGAGGTGACAGCTGAAGAGTACAAAGTTTCAGTTAAGCCAAGTGCATAAGTTATGGAGATCCACTATACAACATAGTGCCTATAGCTAACAAGGCTATATTGAATACATAAAATGCCAAAAGAGTAGATCTTCTGGTAAGTGTTCTTACCATACTGAAATGATAATGATGATGATAATGGGAGCAAGAGGAAACTTTGGGAGGTGATGGGTATATGTATTGCCTTAACCATGGTGATGGTTTCATGTGTATACATGTATTCCTCAATTTATTGAGATGTATACATTAAATATTCACAGATTTTTATATGTCAGTCACACCTTAATAAAGTTGTTTTTAAAAACAAAAATCCACTTAACATCTAAGCAGGATATTTGTATCCCTAGTTCATGCCCAGGTCAGCAGTACATTCATCCTTTCATTTTACCTCTGCCAAGTGGATTTAAAATTCTGCAGATTCTGATTTATTAAAATGTTCTACTGAGGTAAGAATGACAGTTATTCTTTCCACTTCTCAGTATGGGACCTCAGTTTTATTAGAATGCTTGCCCTCTGAGCTCAGTGAGGAGTATGTTATAATTAGATGAGTATTACAATAGAGACTCTGTTAATGGGATTTTTGAGAAATAGTACAAAAAGAAAACCTATAAGAGTGTCTCCATTAGACTCTATATAAGTAAGGAAAACCTGTCTTAGGGACCCACTAAAGAAATCAGCATGAGTTAGTTAACTGAGGGTCAAACAATATGACATGGGAATCCTTGGGGGACACTGTTAAAGTAATCATTATAGATAAGGGACTGACTGACTGTCAGAGATGCCAATGCATGCATCTAATGTTGAAAATGAAGATGGGAATTAAAACAGCAGAGGTAGCCTCCTCAAATACCACCTCTCAGTAAACACTATTAAAACACATGTTTTCTGTACTTTGAACGTGTGAAATTACAGGGCATCTTGTAACAGAAACATTCCCATATGCAGTATTTAAAATGACCTTATGATGTCAGGCAGACTCTGCCTACTGTTATATTGTACACCTTTTTCAGAATATATTTTTAAACTAGTTGTTTAAAAACTTAGAAGTAAATAAAACATAAGAACATAAAGCACATAGAATGCCACAATTCAGGAAAACTCACTGCTAACTTTTTTTTAATGTTTTTCCGTTTAGTATTTATATATATCATATGAATGCAGCCATTATAATAACGTATATTTATTTTACTATACAGTACTTTTAGTTAAATATTTTAGAATGATTGGTCATTTTTCTTCTTTGACTTACTTTGTTTTCCATCATCTTAGAAAGATCATCTACAGAAACTTCCATCTAATCAGCCAGAATTCCATATAAAGGCAGTTAAAGAAAATGTAGTATATTATTTTTTATGTATCCAGTACAAATCTGTACTGTCTTTATTAGGATAAAGAAAATTATATTCTCAAAGAATATTCCACAGATAGGACAGGCAGAGTGTCACAGTGGTTGAAGCATTCACTCTTAGTCAGCCAGCCTTTCAGCAACGTAGTTCCCTGTGATTAGAGATTCCCCTAAATAATCTTCAGTAGTATGAGGCCAGGACAAGCAAGAACAGGGAAGGAGCAGGGACTTTGTCACGTTTTCGTTTTGTGGATTTCTGCCTTATAAGCTAGACTTTCTGGAGTGAGAGTCTCTGCTTATAAATGTGAACTTTTTCTAAATATTCAACTCCCATCCCAAGATAAAAAGGGTGCCATAATCGGCTTGCTCTTTCTCTAGTTAAGAAACCACAGACAATTGATACTGGTATTTGAAATGATATGATTTTGGTATTTCATTCTGTCCAGTGTTTTTATAACGTATAGCATCAGGAAAAAATACAATAACAGTGTTGCTGCAGCCTAAATGTTTTGTTGTTGTTGTTTGTTTGTTTTTTATTTTAGTTTGACCTGGAAAGAAGCTAGAAATGCAACAAGAAAGGAACCTAGGTGTTATGAAGGTGAGGAAATATTGTGCTAATGCATTTTTTAAAATTTTTTGTCTCAATAATAGGAAGATGGTAAGCTGTTAGTCATGTTAGGCCATAGTCTATGTTCAACAGTATTCCTTTCTTTATGCCATCTGGGACTAGTTGTTTAGTTAGGGTATTATTTACATAAGGTTGATATATAAAAGATTAACAAATGTAAAAGCATACTTTTATTATTTCCTAATGCCTTCCTAAAGCATATAAAAACAAAGTAATTCCATATAAGTTATCTCAAACTATAAACATGTATAAGTTTATCTCAAACTATAAACATGTAGTTGTACTTTTTCAACAAGCAATTGTGTGTGGCCCCAGGATATTTTACTGCCAGTTTTAGGAGAAAAGGTTTTAGCAATGGACTTAGAAATCCTTCTGACCTAATCTTGAATGAATAAATTGGTTGAAGGGTTAAAAAAATCTATGTCACGTTTGCAATGGCTGCATCAAATCGGATGATGAAATTTTTGTTATAAAAAGCAACTGATCATATTGCACAATTAGATATGTTGAGTTGAATAATTAAAATTATTTGATTCTTAGCACATGAACAGTGTCAGATAATAGCACTATTGTTGATCAAGGTTTGAAATATGATTGCTGTCAGATTGTTAATGGTTTGTGATCACAAATTACCTCTGTTGGCCAATATTAGAGTCTATTATTCTTTCATACTTACATTTTTTCTTTTCTTTTTTTTTTTATTAAGTCATTTGTACATAGATCATGAATACATTTATGCCATTATTGGATTCAATGTGTTGATTATTTATACAAATTGGAGTGCTTACATCCTACTAATCAACATACTTACATTGTTTCACTGAAGTATTTGTTTTATCTTATCTTATTTGTTAAGTATTTGTTTTATCTTATTTATTCATTTTACCAAACAAATGAAGAAATTCTTTAGTAGTCAAATTAACTGCTTCCCCCAAAAGAGCATAAGAAGGAGAATCAAGGGTGTGAGGAAGAGAAATAATGAGGAAAATTTAAGGGAAGACTAAAAAGCGATTACTGAAATTCTCCTTTGATCCTTTCGGTTTTTCCTTTGGAGTCCTGAGATCCTCTGCAACTGAACGGCATTATATGATTTTCTACATAATTTTCAGGGCTCTACCTTTTAGAATTTTTAAAGAAACTTCAATTAGAGCCTCTTGACTAATAACCACAGCTATTTCTACTCTGGCATAGTATAAGCTTCCTATTTTAGAAGATAAAATAAAATCAGGTAGATTTAAATGGATATACAGCAAAAAAGTGTGTGTTTCTTCTAGAAAAATGACATAATATTCAGTGAAGCGAGTAACCATAGAATGTTAGGGCTATGCAGAAACAGAAGATGTTGTACATTGTAAATGAGATGAATGAATTTGTCAAGTAAAGCATATTTCTCTGGTCCATTGGTCTCATAATAAAATTGCATACTGATAGACATGAAGAGAAAATGAAGTTGCTCTGATAACATTATTCTAGTGGTGTTCTTTACACCTTTTTCAAATTTAATCACTTAAACCCATGGGCTTCTATATTCTTGTAGATCCTTTTCCTTTCAGGAATTTAGTCCAAAAATAATGGGAAATTCCACATATTCTGCAAGCGTTTTTTTCTTGTTCTGCCCCATCACTTTTCCTTAGCCTATTTCCAAGTACACATCTTTTTTTCTTTTATTAAGTCATATACACATAGATCATGAATACATTTATGCATATATGGGGTACAATATGTTGATTTCTTTTATACAATTTGGAGTGCTTACATCAAAGTAATTAATATAGCTTTTGCCTCATTTACTTGATTATTGTATTAAGACATTTATGTTCTATACTTGTTAAATTTGACTTGTACCCTTGCAATATGCTCCATAGGTGTGGTCCTGCCGTTTATCCTTCCTCTATAAAACCTCCCTCCTCCCCTTCCTTCCCACTCCATTTCTCTCCTTCATCCTGGGCTATAGTTGTGTTCTATCTTTCATAAGAAAGTGTGAGTAAATATAAATTGGTTTCATAGAAGTACTGAGTACATTAGATACTTTTTCTTCCATTCTTGAGATACTGTACTTAGGAGAATATGTTCCAGGTCCATCTATGTAAACATAAAAGAGGTAAAGATATTTGCACCAGATTATTCACTGCAGCTCAATTCATAATTGCCAAGTCACAGAAGAAGCCCAGGTGCCCATCAACCCATGAATGGATTAATAAATTGTGGTATATGTATACCATGGAATACTATGCAGCCTTAAAGAATATGGAGACTTTACAAGTATACATCTTGAGGTCTCTGATTTTAAAGTATCTATTGGAAAATTTCCCCACAACTATACCATTGAGAAAATAGCAGAATATTTCTCTTCTATCCAAAGCTTTGTATATTTCACCTTCTAACCTCATTATGGCCAAGAGATTTTATTAGTTCTGGCAATGTCTGATTTTGAAGACACTGGGGTTTTAAAAAATATATTGTTTTTATTTGTTTACTGATTTCTTGTGTACTTCTGGTTTCTTTACTGGTAATACTAAATTTAGAAAGTGAACTATTTGAGAAATTATATCAAGTTCTAAAGGATTATATAATTGTGTGAAAGACTAAGCTGAATATTACAAAGCAAACAGTAGACGCATTTAACAGCCATGTGAGTATTTTCAGAGATTTATTGATTACTACTATCTGTGTGCTAACTGGGAAATCTTCATGGATTGCAAAGGATCATGGTTACTACCCAGTTTTTCCTGACAGGCAGTCATCTCTGACCACAGGAAGCAAGAACTGACAAGGGAGGGTTGTCATTTATTTAATCACAAAATTCAATAAATAAATAATATGCTAGGTGATATATATCTAAGGACCATGGAGAATAATTTAGCAGAGCAAGGGACTTGAGAAGTATGACACGTGGGTGATTGTTTTACTCAGAAGACACTACAAGAAGGGATGAAAGAAAAAGAAAGTGGAGGTTCGGCGCTGGTAGCACAGCGGTTATGGTGGCAGCCACATACACTGAGGCTGGCTGGTTCGAACCAGGCCTGGGCCAGCTAAACAACAATGACAACTGCAACAAAAAAATAGCAAAGTGTTGTGGTGGGTGCCTGTAGTCCCAGCTACTCGGGAGTCTGAGGCAAGGTAATCGCTTAAGCCCCAGAGTTTGAGGTTGTGTCAGCTGTGACGCCATGGCACTCTACTGAGGGTGACATAGTGAGATTCTGTCTCAAAAGAAAAAAAAAGTGGAACTGGGCCTATAATAGACTTGATAGACTTGGAGCCATGTCAGATTTTTACTTATGTAGCATTCTTCTGTTCTCTAGTCTTTCTAAAATCTGAGAAACTACTTTCCCCTTTTCCGGGTGTCCATAAAGGGGGCTTAAAGTTAACTTGCCCTAACCACTCCACTTTCCTCTGCCAATAAGATGTCATACAGTGAAACTAAATTTCAGCAGCCTTGAGAGATTGAAATTATCAGGACTATAACAAGCTGATTTTTAAGCATATCCAATATTAAAATTTAAATGATCTAAATATAAAATGTAATAAGTTGTATTAAAAGCAAACATAACAATTACTCAGATCTCATTCTTCCATAGTATTTTAGCATGCTTTTAGACATGCTCTTGAAGTTATATCTATTTTGTTAATATAGAAGTGTTACTATGCAATGATATACTACTGTGCATCTTTTTCCCTATTCTGTCGTCAATCCCCTTTGGCAGCTTGAAATTGGACATGGTGGGAAAATTTACATTATGGAAGCTGAAAAACACTAGAATTCAGAACTTTTGGTCATTGTATAGATATAGAAAGTGATGGAGAAAATGTCCATGTTGAAAATTAAATTTCAAAGTGAATTATATCTATAGTGATTGCATTGTAGACAGTATAGAAAATATTCTTCCACTATTTGGAGAGTTGTAGTTTATTGTCTTAGGCAAATTAAACTGTTTTATGCAGGGAGGCGGAGGCAGGTGGATTGCTTGAGATCTCCAGTTTGAGGCCAGCCTGAACAAAAGTCAGGCCATATCTGTACTAAAAATAGAAAAACTGAGGCAAGAGGATAGCTTGAGCCCAAGAGATGAAGGCTGCTGTGAGCTATGATGCCACAGCGCTCTACCCAGGGTGACAGCTTGAGACTTTGTCTCAAAAAAAAAAAAAACTTTTATGGTTGATTTTGTGCTCAGAGATAGAAAAAGAGACAATACCAGGGCGAGGTGACTTTTACTGTTTAAAAGAGAATGATTTCTTTATTTATTTTTGTTCCATTGGCCTCTTTTGTTAGCCTACAAACCATATATCCCCCATCCTCCCACCATGTTCATTGATACCTCCCTAGTGTTCAGAAAAGTGCTTTGGAAACAGTAAGTGCTCAATAAATAATTTCAAATTAGATAATTTTAAGAAAATATAAATCCACCTGCCTAGATACCACCTCGTTCATTTTCTTCTATTTAAAAACTGAATTAGGTGTAAGAGAATATTCAATATTTACTATCTCCGTTATCTTCATGTCAAGTTAGCTGTAAGTCTACCAAAATCAATTGTCTATGTGCATCAATTTTTTTTTTTTTTTTTGTAGAGATAGAGTCGCACTTTATTGTCCTTAGTAGAAAGCCGTGGCGTCACACAGCTCACAGCAACCTCCAACTCCTGGGCTTAGGCGATTCTCTTGCCTCAGCCTCCCGAGTAGCTGGAACCACAGGCACCTACCACAACGCCCGGCTATTTTTCTGTTTTGCAGTTCGGCTGAGGCGGGGTTTGACGCCCGACGCCCGACACCCTACTCGCTGAGCCACAGGCGCCACCCCTCTATGTGCATCTTTAAAGTAAAACTTCTTTAGATGTTACCATGTAACAGCCGATTCAGAAGCTCTTTTCTCTACTCTTCCAAGCTGACCATGGCACTTGGCCATTTGAAATATTTTTTTTTTCTTGAAAATCCTCCCAGAATTATAAAATTATAAAATATAATAGGATTTCTATTTCTCTCCTCAGTCTCTCTTGTTATAGCCCCATAGTGACTAGTGACTTCTGAGAATCTACTTAATAATTCATTTAGGGGTGATTAAAAACATGAATTCTGAAATATGTTTATCTGATTCAAATTCTGAATCTTCCAGTTACAAATTGTCTGAGCATGCTCCTAAACATCTCTGTGGTTACCAAAAATAAATACAACTTTCCTAAAATGAGGGAAATAGGCTTGATGCCTGTAGCTCAGCAGCTAGAGTGCCAGTCACATACACCAGGGCTGGGGGGTTCGAACCTAGGTCGAGCCTACCAAACAACAATGACAACTGCAGCAAAAAATAGCAAGGCGTTTTGGTGGGCACCTGTAGTCCCAGCTACTTGGGAGGCTGAGGCAAGAGAATCACCTAAGCCAAAGAGTTTGAAGTTGCTCATAGTGAGACTCTGTCTCAAATGTAAATAAATAAATAAATAAAATGTGGAAAATAATTTTATTACTTCATAGGGTCTTCATGAATCAAAAATAAGGTAACACATAAAACTCTTTACAGTAGTACTTGATTCATCATAAACATTCAATATGTAGTAATTATTTTGAGATATTAATGAACAACACATAAACATATTTCATTTTACATTCTCCCATCCCAGTAAGGGTATTGTTAATTATAGCATTACCGTAACCTGACAATTAGCCATGTTCAATTCAATTTTATCCCTCATCTTCTTATTTAGTTAGCTACAAAATACAGCCTAAATGTGCTCAAAATGCTGTTTACTAAAACTAAGCCTCTTTGGCTCTTACCTATGATTTTGCAGATGTGGTTATCATTGTGTAACAGTGGATTAGACTTTGGTAAGGGGTAGAAACTAACATGTTGAATATCAATGGCTGTTCTCAAATCATTTCATTTAATTTTTCAAGCAATCATGTGAGTTAAGTATTATTTTTCCCATTCAATAAAAGAAGCAATTAAATCTCAGATGAACCAACTATCTTGACCAGGTAACACACGTACAGTAAGTGTCAGAAGTGGAATTTCTCTTAAATATTAAATTATATACATTTTTTCTCCTTAAGCACTCTAACAAACAAAACCTCTTATAAGGGAAAAGGAGAAAAGAACTCTTATAGAGTATTTTCTCAGGAAAACTGAAGTTATAAACATGCCCTGAAAAGTCATAGGTATTAGCATTACAAATTTTGACATCTCAAGAAGATAATGAGATTGTAAACCTCCCCTAGTTACACTAGTTTAAAAAGATCATTGAGCACCAGCTCCTGAAAGTCTATGGTCTCTGTACATTATGACAAACAGTGTTACAACGAACTTCCTTACTAAATTTAATGAATAAAATTCTGCAAAGCAAATGGAGTATCTTATGCAGTGGAGGCACCAATGACAGCTGTGCATGTGGGTATTAACCTCGTATGGGCTGTGAGGTTTTGGTATCTATTAGCTGTATTTCTTGAGTTCTAAAGCAAGCAGACCAGAAGCAATCCAAATAGTTAATTCCCAAATAACTGAATAAAAAAGACTAAATCCTAAAATGTGGACTTCATCAGCAATAAGATGGTATGACCTAATCTAGGAATTGACCACAAAGCCCTTAGATGTGCTTTTGATATAAATTGTGGCTTTACTTCATAAATAACATTTCATGATAATACTTCAGATTAGAGTACCAGAGTTTTTATTCAAAGTAATTTTTAAAAATCTTTAAAATGAACTATTTCCAGGCTCTTCTCCACGTAAAGCAGAAGGAATAGAAAGAGTTTTTGATATGGTACTTGGTATTAATTTAAACTGAATATTCACAATTTGAATTTATTGCAGCAGATGTCCTCAGCTACCCAATTATTTTAGCAGAATTTGGCACATATATAATTTTAAAAGATCTTGTATCTAGGCAAAGCATTTAATTTCCTACCAAATTAATCCCTTTGGAACATTACATTGGATGTCATGGTGATTTTTATAAAAAAGACTCTTTTATAACAGCAAGATGTACCAGTAAATACCAGTATTCTGCACTAATGGAAGATGTGCATTTATTTCCTCTATTATATATAGTGCAGGTTTCTTTATTACTAATTATGTGCTCTTTCTCAGCAAAGACATTTTAAATAACAATGTGTGCTGTGCCCATTCCTCTCTAATTCTGGGTTTTCCTGTTCCCTGGTTTGAAGGAGAACACATGCTTTTATTGACCCCAAAAGAACAATGGATGTGGTCAGGAATATGAATGATCGAAGAACCGCTAAAAGATGCACTGAAGTTTAAACAGAGCAGACAACAGAACATCCACCGTAAAAATGTTGGAGCTCAAATTTGAATTATGCTCTGGAACTTTTTATTATGCACTTTTATTTTCTTTGCATAATAATTTTTATTATGCACCTTTATTTTCTTTGCAATTCAAATTCAATTCCAAATTTGAATTATGCTCTGGAATTTTTTATTATGCACCTTAATTTTCTTAATGGTCAGTTATAGAGATAGACTTCTTTAGTCACTACAAGGCAATAATACCAACATTAAAATAAACGATAGCAACGACAGAAAGATAAAAGAGAGGCATATACACAGGCATTATTAAGAAACATCTCGGGTGGCGCCTGTGGCTCAGCGAGTAGGGTGCCGATGCCATATACCGAGGGCTGCGGGTTCAAACCCGGCCCTGGCCTAACTGCATCAAAAATCAGCCAGGCGCTCTGGCGGGTGCCTGTAGTCCCAGCTACTTGGGAGGCTGAGGCAAGAGAATCTCTTACACCCAAGAGCTGGAGGTTGCTGTGAGCTGTGACTCCACAGCACTCTACCGAGGGTGATAGAGTCAGACTCTGTCTCCACAAAAAAAAAAAAAAAACCCTACCCTTAAAAAAAAAAAAAAGAAAGAAACATCTCCTTGATATCCATCTTAGTTTGTGTTCTCCCAAAATTAGATATCAAGGAAAGGATTTGGGTTCATGCAGTTTATTTGGGAGGTGTTCCCAAGAAGCATAAGTAGACGTGAAGGAAGAGGAAGCCAACAGAGCACATTAATAGGTAAGATATGGTTGAAACACCATGAGAAACATGTCTCAGAAGCATCGGACTATGGGGGAAAAAGAACCTGGAACATTTAACCACCTACGACATTGTTCTATAGGGACCAGACCTGTAGGGACTACAAACCTACCCATTGCTCTTGCTAGCAGTAAGCATTATCCTCTTCTGCCAATAAAGCTCTGAAGCAGAGAAAAGAGAATCAATCAAGCTCTTGAGTTGTCAGAGGGTGTGGGAATCATCTGCTATAGCTGCTGGTGGACTCAATGTGGGCCAACAGAATATGGAGTGGAGATTCAACAACATATGTTCCATCTTATTTTTATTTGGTGCTTTTTATTTTATAAATGTATTACATGCACATAGTTTAAGACAAGCAAATACTCTAAAACGCATACGCAAACGACAAAAGAAGTTGCTTGTTCCACCTCTCCCTGCTCTGAAACCTCATCCATCTGGAGGCAATCATTTCCAGCTCTTAGCAATGTTTCCATGTACTTAACTCCATATTTCTAAAACATATGCATTTTGTGACTTGTCTTGACTTATCAGCTGTATAACTTGTGTATTGCTTTCCTATAGTAGTTGAGAATTTAACAATTTACCCCATTCTGCCTCCCTCTGATTTTCCCTCACTTCATTTTACCAATATATTCATATGGCAATTTGGGAACAGCTCAATATGATGTTAACCTTATAAAGTTTTTTTCATTAACAAGATAAGTAATATATAATGATCATAGACTGTTGCTTGAAATTTTCTTCCTAAATGAAAGTATTTTATTTTTTATCTGCTTGGTTTTTGTGTGCCTATCGCTAATTCTTTGTCAATGATCCACACTCAGAATGTATTTCTGCAATGCTGATTAGACAAGGTAGTCCATGTAGTGCAGAATTTTTACTTTCTTTATGGAGTTTTTCTTATTGATGACCCCTGCCCTGTTCAATCTTAACTAGCCTATCATTGGGCAATAGTAATCCTGAGATTACCTTCATTCTGTAGGTGCTCATTCCTCATGCTTCATTTTTCTTTCCATCTGAGTTACCTCCTTTGTTTCTTGGCTCCTGGAGCTCATATCTTTCTTCATCTTGGTTTGTTGCCTTCTTTTACAATATTTCATCCTCCAGTAGCTTCCTGAGGTTTCCCATGGATGGTAAAATGTTTTCACAAGTGGGAAACTGTCTTCATGTTACCCTGACAATTTAGATCATTATAACATTCTGCCTTGAATGTCATTTTTTTCCTGAGGTTTAAAGATATGGCAAAATTGTCTTCTAGTTTCCAGATGTTAATACTGAAAGCTGCTGAGGTGTTACCATTCACAACCCTTCATAAGTAAACTCTTCTATGTGTGGTTGCTCTTGGCTTATTTTTTCTTTTTCTTCCTGAAAATTACAGTTTCCCCCTTTTCCCTCAAATAATAATATTTTGTGATGATGGGACTTCGTGTGGTCTTCAATATTCTCTCTGCTAGCTCACTGGGTCCATTAATATTGGTGTTTGTGCCTCTAACATCTGGCAAATACATTTGTCTCTCTCACTTACTTCTTGGGCTTGTTGGGAGAATGCTACCCAGTGGTTTTCTCCCTTTGTTCTCTTTATGTAACTTTTACAAATTAGATCTAAACATTTGAGCTCTACCCTTTGGCATTCTTTTCTTAAAATTTCAGATTCCTATGAGGGTACAGACAATTAGGTTAATTGGTTGCTTTTATTAGGTAAAGTCCAAGTTGTAATCATCTCCCTCCCTAGAAGGCATACCATATGCCCTTACATTGTGCCTGGTAGGTGAGAGAGAGGTCACCAATATCCCTCCCTCATCCCCCCCTACTTGAGTGTAATTGTTTTTATTGTGTGGATGTATATTTGTCTACTGGTTTCATATTAGTATTGAGTACATTGGATACTTGCTTTTCCATTCCTGTGATATTTTGCTATGGAGAATGTTCCCCAATTCCACCTCGGTAAATGCAAAAAATAGTCTCCATCATTTTATGACTGAATAGTATTTCATGGTATACATTTATCACAGTTTATTAATCCATACATATGTTGATGGATACATGGGTGGATTCTGTACCTTGGTGATTGTGAATTGAGCTGTGATAAATATTCTAGCGTAAATGTCCTTTTGGTAAAATGACTTTTTTCTATTCTGGATATATGTCTAGTAATAGGATTGCAGGATCAAACGGAAGGTAGAATTTTGATTCTTTGATGATTTTCCATATTTCTTTCCAAAGAAGCTATATTAGTTTGCAATTCTACCAACAGTATAAAAGTGTTCCCTCTTCTCCGCACCCTCCTCAGCATCTACAGCTTTGGGACTTTGTGATGTGGCCTATTCTCACTGGGGTTAGGTGGTGTCTCAAGGTGGTTTTGATTTCCTCCCATGATTAGGAATGCTGAGCATTTTTTCAAGTGTTTCTTGGCCTGTTTTCTTCAGAGAAGGTTCTGTTCATATCCCTTGTCCAGTGAAACATGGGATTGTTTTGCTTTTCTTGTTGTTGATTAATTTGAATTCTCTGTGGGTTCTGGTTATCAGGCATTTTTCAGATTCTTAACATCTTTTCCCATTATGAAGGTTGTCTTTTTTCTTTAATTGTTGTGTTCAGAGCTATGCAAAAGCTTTTTAGCTTAATTAAGTATCATTTATTTATTTTTGTTGTTGCTGTGATTGTCAATGCCGTCTTTTTCATAAGAATATTTCCCCAGGCCCATACCATCAAGAGCTTTCCCCACACTTTCTGCTATGATTTTTATCATTTCTTTTATCATTTTGTGTCTTAGATTTAAATCCTTTATCCACCAGGAGTTAATTTTTATAAGTGGTAAGAGGTGTGGACCAGTTTCAGTGTTGTACATGTGTTTATCCAGACTCCCAGCACAATTTGTTGAATAGGGATTTTTTTTTTCTGAGTGTATGCTTTTATTTGGTTTGTTGAAGATCAGATGGCAATATGAGGCTGATCTCATCTCTAGGTTTTCTCTTCTGTTCCATGGATCTATGTCTCTCTTTTTGTGCCAATACCATGCTGTTTTGATCACTGTGGCCTTGTAGTATATAACCTGAAGTCTGGCAGAGTGATGCCTCCAGGTTAATTTTTATGCTAAGAATTGCCTTGGATATAAGTTTTTTTTTTCCTTCTGGTTCCATACAAAGTGAATAACTACTTTTTTTTTTTTTAGTTCCTCAAAGTATGATATTGCTATTTTAATGGGGACTGCATTAAATCTGTAGATTCCTTTGACTAGTATAGACATTTTAACCATGTTCATTCTTCCCAGCCAATGTTGATTCATACCCAACATGGTATGTTCTTCTATTTGTTAATGTCTTCTGCAATTTCTTTCCTCAGGGTTTCATAATTCTCTCTGTTGAGATCTTTCACCTCCTTTGTTAAATACATTCCCAGGTATTTCATTTTCTTTGAAGCTACTGTGAAGGGTATTGTGTCCTTGATTTGTTTCTTGGCTTGGTTGTTACTGGTGTATAGAAAAGCTACTGATTTGTGGACATTGATTTTATACTCCAGGAAGTTATTATATTTCTTCATCACTTCTAGGAATCTTGTTGAGTCTTTGGGGTTTCTAAGTATGAGATAATACCATCACCAAAGAGCGAAAGTTTGACCTCCTCTGTCCCTATTTGGATGCCCTTAATATCCTTCTCTTGCCTGATTGCATTGGCTAGAACTTCCAGCACTATGTTGAATAGTAGTAACTATAGAGGATGTCCTTGTCTGGTTCCAAGTCTAAGTGGAAAAGCTTTAAGTTTTACTCCATTCAGTATGATATTGACTGTGGGTTTGTTTTAGATGGCTTCTATCAGTTTAAGAAATGTACCCATGCCTATTTTCTTAAGTGTTCTTATCAGAAAAGAGATACTTTGACATTCTTTTGTGTCCTTTCTTGCTTTCCACCTCTTTGATAATTTTTTTTACTTTGGGGAGATTTTATTGACTTTATTTTACTAAAGTCTTATTTGTGTGTGGATATTTTCAAATTTAAAAGAAAATATTTTTATTCATATGCTTCTTCACGTGCATTTTTTCTAGTTCCATTTATAAAGTATCTCCAATGAATGTTATTTCATCAACATGCCCTTATTTCTCTGAATATATTAACAATATCTATTCAAAGATTTTTCTTTTGTCTGCATGATCTTACTTCTTACAATATATTTATCTAATTTCCATTCATTTTTATCTCTTTATTTCATTTTGGAAACTTTCCTAAAGTATATGTTTTCTTATGTCTATTTGTATTAAAAATGAGGGATTAGTTAAAAATGAGGTAGTTACATACCTTAACTGTTTCATCAAAAGAATAGTTTCAACTAAGAATGGATAGATGGTAGGTGAGAAATCAGAGTAATAGTACTATGTTTCACAATTGCTAAATGTTAGAGAAGAACTCTTCCACTTGGATATGCTACTATACTTCCAGAATTCTTAAGTTGTTTCATTTTTAATGTATAATTAAGATTTTAATACATTTTTTCCATAAAAAAATTCATAGCATAGAATCAGTCAGTTCTTCGAAGGTAACATCACCTTAACAATTAACTAGCTTTGAGTTATAAGATGGTAGCAATTTAGCTCAGCTGATAAAATGGCAAATCTCTTTATTTGAGTCAAACATTAGTATAGAATGCACTTGAAGAAAGAAAATTAGAGGGATTAGTTCTAATCTTGAGGCAGGGAAAAAATTAGTTCGGTAATTTCTCTTGCTCTTTTATTTCAATTTAATAATTTAATTTTTAATTTATGCACAATAGTTGTACATATTTATGGGATACAGTGTTTATCAGAAACTGGGGAGAGTAGGAAGAAGGCATGAAACAATGCTGGTAAATGGGTACAAAGTTATAGCTGATTAGGAGAAGTAAGTTCTAGCTTAGCATTATTTAAAATGGCACTTCTATTTCTCTCTAAGATGACACATCAAGGACTTAATTTATACTCTCATCAGAAAAAAAACACCCCAGCTCAACAAATAGGAAAAAAGGCAGAAGAAACATGATTTTGAAGATATTGGTCATCAGGCATAGAAGCACAGTGATTTCACAGGAGTGGAAAACAAACAAGATATGCTCTGTTTATCCTAGCTATTGCCTTTAGTTTCTAAACCATAGTACAGAGAGGGACAACCCAGAGAGAGTCTTCTAGACTGCCTAAATTTTGTAGATGGAACCAAGAATGCAAGAAGAAGAAAGTGGCTTTAGTTTGAAGGACAAAGTAAAGGAGAGATGTTGCTGCAGAGAGAATCCAAGACACCTTCAGATGGTCATCCTCAAGTGTTCTTCAGAGTACTCATGAGTACTTGGATGTGAGGAAACTACTCAAGGCCACAGAAAGAACTATCTGGGCTAATTCCACATGTAGCACAAGAGACAGCAGGTAGTGTTCTAACCTTCCAAAAATGCCAATGGTGGTTAATGAAGAAAAAATCATTTCTGCCTCTAAAAGGACAGAAACACCAAATTTATATAGAATGAGATAAAATCCTCTAACATAGCACAGACATGTAGGGGTGTATATACGTGTGTATATGTTTGTATCAACACGAAGAGATAAGTGAACAACATTTAGCAGACTGCTAGTGTTTATTCTTCAGGAAAAAGGAAAAAAGAAAATTATTAAATCATTCAATTTATCTTTCCTCATTCAATAAAAATTTTATTATATTTGATTTATAAATATATAAATAATAAAGCTACATTTAAACTGTGAATAAAGATAAAATTAAACAAACAATAAGTATTTTTATTATCAATAAATGATAGATATATTTTAAATGTGAATGAAGATAAAATTACTGTGACTCTGTGTTATCCTTGAGGCTTTTGTTCATACTTATTTTTGACGTGGACTTTAAATATTCTAACTTCAGATACACTCAGCAACTTAGGAGGCAGGTGGTAGAAAAAAAGTATGCAGCGGATTTAGTGAGGGCTTGCAGTCAAGGTAGCTATCCAAAGGCAGACAACCCCCTGCTACAGCATGATTGGCTTTACTTTATTTGAAATATTGAGGAGTCATCCTTAACCCATTACTTCTAAAAAGTTTAATAGAGGACTCAACTAACAGCATGATAATAAAACTGTTGTAATATAGTTTTATTTTATTTAAATGTATCGGCTCATGTAAGAGATTAATTCAACTTTTCTTCCTCATTCTCTTCTTTTTTTTTTTTTTGTTAGGGCTGTGTCCTGTGGCATTAAATAAAACGTCATGTAATTGAGGGATTATAAGCAATTGCACTGGGTATTGGGCTCTAACATAGCTTCAGATAGCCTAAAGGGAGGTATAGGCAGTGAACACCAAAGCACTAATCATACTGTTTTATTCAATGGTAAGTAACTGCAATGGAATATAATGAAGTCCAAGTAAGAGCTCTAAAATCGTGTGCCTTTTTTCTTAAGCGTTTCAGTCCTAAGGTTCTTTTGTTGTTGTTGTTTTCATTGTTATGTTTTAATTTTGCTTTATTTTTCCTACTACTGAGCAATTTAATTGATTATTTTAAAACACACATTAGCAAGCAAAACCAAATTTAGTAATTTTTTCAAAAGTCTATGATTTATCTACAAAGAAAACATCTAATAGTTTTATGTCTAGAGTGTTGAAGAAGAATTTTCTTAATGATCATCTGGAACAAAAGTCTATTTTTATTCATTTCATGATAATTAGGACACCTCTACTGGTAAATGAGCAATATATTTTCAAAGTGTGACAGCATTTCTATGATTTCAGAAATATTTGTTTTTTTCACTTATATTTTGGTCTGAATAACTATTATGTAGCCTAATTGTTAACTATCATTATATAACAAATCTCTCCAAAATTAGTGGTTTAAAACAAAATGTATTATCAGTTTCTGAAATTCACAAATTTGGACTGAATTAGTTGTGTGGTTCTGGCTCAGAGTCCCTTATGAGGTTGTAATTGAGACATTGGATAGAGCCATAATCACCTGTCTTGACTGGGACTGGAGAATCTCCTTCCAACCCCACTCACATGGCTGTAGTCAGGAAGCCTCAGTTTCTTGAAATGTGGTTCTCTCCATAGAATTACTCACACTATGACAAGTGTCTTTCTCTTAGAAAGAGTAAATCCAGAAAGAGAGAGAAAGGACACACAAGAAGAAATCAGAGTGCTTTTTATGACTTATAGATTCCAGTGGCACACACACTGTCACTTCTGTTTTATTCTGCTTGTTACACAGACCAACCAAAACAATATGAAAGGGTGTGAATACCAGGAGGAGGGTACCATTGGGGACCATCTTACAGGCCAGCAACTACAGATAATATGCAAGCCAAAGCTTGATCAGACAAGCATAACCACTAGAATGGATACAAAATAAGCTATCTACTCTGGTGTTGTGTTTTCTACAAGTGTGGAAGCTGGTTAGACAGTCTGTGTAAAGCTCCAGCTTTTGCATTTAATATTGTGCCTGAAGATAGCGGGGCCCAATAGTCAAGCAGGAAAGATGGGCTTGAAGTGGTAAGGGACAAAGGCAAACTGGAACTCACAAGGAAAACTCGAATTTGTAAGGGCAATCTAAAATCTGTGAGGACAAACTGGCAGAAATGAATATGTGCTTTTCAATTGTTAGTGCCGTCTTTAATGATATGAGCAGTTGCAGGATCAGCTGGGCCCTTCTTCATGAAGCTGCTCCAAAACCTTGCCCAGTGTTCAGAGAAGGATATGGTAGGAAGTTTTGTTAAACAACTCTTTGACAAAATATGTAGGTATGATGTGTGTCAAAGGGTAGGGTTGTGGTGCAAGAAGGAGCCCCAACATGGTGGGCAATTCCCGAGAATTCCCCAAGAGGGGTCTTTCCAAACCACCAGGTCTGGAGGTCGGGGGAGAAACAGTGCAGCTGAGAAATCAGCAGAAAGAGTTTTTGTGGAAAAGTCTGCTTAAACAGAGACAGATGGATACCTTATCAGTATAGTTTTCTGAGGATAACCTGTTACCTTTTTAGAGTTGAGAGAGGGTACCTGAGAAGGGTGAGGTCTGGAGAACAGGTCTTGTCAAGGAGACCACAAGGATACACCTGCGGGATCCTCTCCATAGTCACTCAGCTCTTGGGAATTTGTAAACTTAACTTCCTGGAACTTGGAAATTTCCAAGTTCTGTGAAATACTGTAGTTAGGTGGGGGCTAGACTAGCATCTCCCGCTTGATTCAAACTGGCCAATGAGAACGGCACCTGTAGGCTGTAACTTTTTGACTGTCGATAAAACGGGAAAGACCCCGCCAGTCAGGGAGCACGGCCATTTGGAATTCTTCTATGCCATAAGCTCCCAGCTGGTGAATAAAGCCCTTCCGCTTATAAACATGGTGTTTGGGTGCTCTTTCTCTCCATTGGGCCTTGTCTTCCTGCAACAGTGTAAGTATATTAAAGTCCATTTTATTAAGTAAGACTCATAAGACATTAATGCTAAGTTTTCACTCTTGTCATATACCAAGAAAAGAATTAAAAACTTATGTTAATTTAATGGTTAATTCAATTACTCCAGGAAGTAGCCAAATGCATTCACTCTACTTTTTAATTCTATAATTTTGCTCTGATTCTCAGTTATTGTACATGAATATGAAAAGACTTCCCTAAAACATCAACTCTTACTTTTCAATCTTCAGGTCCTTGTCCATATAAATTCATATAAAACTGAAAGATAATACTGATAACCTTTCATATCCTACTTCTATTGATGAGTCTTATATCATGAAGTAATATCTAGATATCTACATGTTCAATCACGTCCTTCTAATGGCTGCTAATATTCATTCCATTGTGTACTCACACTCTTAAACATATTCCTCATTCTCTGATAGTCACAACCAAAAGAAGTAACAATTTCATTTTTGTTATTGGTTGCTTATATTTTAATATATTCAAAGCCAAAATATTGTTAGTTAATTATTTGAATTCATTACCATGCCTTCATTTTTCACACACATTATAAATATTAAGTAAATGCAATGCATTTTTGCTAAAACTATCCCTTTATGTTTATCTTTATATTGAAAAAATTTAATCATTAGTTGTAGCAAAATCTCAATACATTCACTTCCTTTTTTAGAGAGAATGAACAATAGCAGCACAAGCCCTAATACTAACAATTCCATTGAGTTATAGTGAAATATCCAGTCTTCTCTCTTGACAAGTGCACTGAAAGGCATACATCATTTTTCTTCTCCATTATTAGGAAAAGTATATGGAAATCATGTAACAAGGTCTACAGCCATATCACTTCATGGCATAAAATATAAAAGCCGTGACCTTGAATTTAACAAGTAGGTACTCCTTTAAGAGGAAAAATAAACATATTCACTTTATTTTTTCAGCTTGTAGAAGATTACATCTTTTCATTTTCAGGTTTTCCAAGAATGACCTTTTATAAGTATCACTGAGTCTGATGAGGAACATTTGAGTATCTTGAAGAAGGCAAATACCTTGGCCATTCTGTCAGCTAGGATGGCTGGAACAAAAGTAAGTTGGGTTTCTCTTTAAGAGTGACAAAGGCTACAGTCCTAATCACAGTGTTTATTTCAGTAAATAGCACACGTGCAAAAGTCAGTGATTGCAGGTTGATAATGCAGTTCACGCAACTGAATGCACTTGATAGTAAAAGTATTTTCAGAAATGTCAATTTCCCTTTTATTTGTCCATGCACATTTTCTTTCAATTTAATGTCTAGGAAGAACTTAGCATCAGGATTCTCAAAAAATATCTTCATTATAAATGCATCTACTAAAAATTTAGGGGGCTCATTTTCCATGCAGACTGTTTTTGCAAGTTCTTAAATTTGCTAATTTGCTAATGACTTTTATGCTCCATTACTAACATGGATAGAGATTTTCAAAATCTTGTTTTTATATTTGCATTTCTCAGGCTGCTCCAAAGAATCTATATATTACCTGAAGTTAGAATTTTTTGTTGGTTTTCTTCAGTATTTTATTCTCACTACCTAAAACAGTACCTGGCATATAGCAGGCTACTGTGAATTGGCTTGGCTCAGCTAAGCAGTTCATCTGCTCTACAAGTCATTATTCTGGTCAGGTGTATAATTCTACCCATTATTCTGATGGGTATTCAGATGAGATTGGAATATCTTAAGGTAATGTAGCTGGAATGACTGAGGGCTGGCAAGACCTTTCTCCCGAACCATCTAGTTGCACTTAGCATATGGTGCCTTACACCACCAAGACCCTGTCCCTTTGATAAACTAATCATTTCATAAAATCATTAGTTACTTTCCAGATTGTTTCTTATAGAACTAGAGATTAAATTGTGGTAAAATTGGAAACATAATACATAGGATGATAATTGTATCATATAAGATGCAATAATTAAAAAAACAAAGTGTATTCATATTCTATATTTCTCCATAAGACAAATTTGAACTGCAATAGTGGACAAATAAGAAATAACCTATTACTGCTTTTCATTACAATATCTTGGAATTGTGAAGGACATAGACTTGTCATGTAATAAAGAGCTAATTTTGAATTAATGAGGATAGAAAATATAATTTTCAAAATCATTTAATCATTGTTTATTTTTTAGTTTATTTTCAAAGCATTATTTTTTAGAAGCAATTAGTACATAAGTACTGACAGTGAAAGAGTTACTTCTGAAAATCTGCCCTTTCAAAATATATTACTTCCTCTTAGTATGTCTCAACTGCAGAAGTAAAACAAAATATTGATTCTAAATTATTATAATTTGAGAACAAACCACCATCTGTGGCTACAGAATAATTGTAATGTAATTTCCTTACAAGGGGACTGTAAAACCAATATTAGAAGATAGAACACTGATGAAATTGTGCTTTAAAGCACTGAGAAAATACAGAAAATTACAATTTTTCTTTTTACAATATCATGATAATCAATAAACAAAGTAAAGCAACATATTGCAAAGCCTTTAGTTTTATTGATGTTTCCCCACATTTTAATTCTACATTTTTGATAAAAGATTTTTTTCAATATATCATTCTCTTAACATTGACAATAAATGAAGTTTATGTTTAGATTTGGCTAAACATCTCCCCTCACCACCATCAAGCCCAGGTATGCACATATTTGAGTTTACTTCAGGTTAAATTACAAAAATAACACTGTGTTCTATAATCTATAGCCAACACAGTGCCTCTATTATTAGATCAATCATGATCTCTGAGAAAACCAAAATTTAAAATTATAATTCCTATTGAAATTATATTTCCATAAAAATATGATAACATTTTACTTTTAAGCTATCAAGAAATTATGAAGCTTTAATTAAATATGTCATACTAATATACACCCTGTATAAACTTCAAAGGCTTCTAGACCACATTTCAGCAAATGTGCCTTGGATTTCTGCTTGGATAGAACAAGAATAATTGTTGAGTTATTTTTAGCTATTTTAAAAAAGGTAAACATTGTCATTCAATTTAAAAAATTGAATGTAATTTAACATTTTTAAATGAATACAGTTTTAAAGCAAAATCTATTTTAGGTGGCATAGTTATGTGTTTTATTTTATAGAATATCAAAACATAATTATTTGGAATACGTATTAAAGTTTAAAATATCAAAACATAATTATTTGGAATATGTATTAAAGTTTAAAATGACCCAAATACATCAAAAATATTTCCTGACATGCCTTTAGTAATAGTATTTTTTTTTTTTGCAGTTTTTGGCCGGGGCTGGGTTTGAACCTGCTACCTCCTGTATATGGGGCTGGCACCCAACTCAGGTGCTGCCCAGTAATATTATTATTTAAATAAAAGACTAGAGATCTCACTCACTACTTATAAAACATTTTAATATGCTAAATGTATTAAGATTTCAAAGATAATACTCATAGTTGAAGTGTGGAGTGGTCACATGCATGCTCTGTTAATGTAAAAATAAATTGAGAAATATACTCAGAAGTAAGAAAGTAATTTAGCAGAATCTAGAAAAATGAAATAGAGCAAATACAATTTAGTCATCTATTTTACTCCCAGAAATCTATCTTTCAAAAGAGGATCAAGAGTCCCAGCTAGACACAGATAACATGTGCTTCCTCCGGGACTGGAACCAGAGGAGTAAACAGATTATCATATTTCAAACAAGTTTTCTAGGAGAGAATGTTAAGATTCACTAGGGAAGTGGTGGGAAGCATGCAAAGTGGGTGAGGAGACAGTTCAGGACAACCTGCCCACCTGAGAACTGGCTAACAATCTGAAGAAGCTCTTGGATCGGTAAAATTGTGAGAGAAGCCCCTAAGGCTCCACTGTTCAATGTGAGCTTTAATGACCTTGTCTACAACCTGTATAAGTCTTTGGCCTAACATTGGGAGGTACTCAGAGCACAGAGACAGTGTTTCAGAAAGAGAACTCACACAGAATCCCGCAGGCATCTAAGTGTAGAACAGATTGAAGAGGTCATCATTCTTAAAGCCTAGATACTGGGGAACCACAAATGTACCAGCAGCCATGCAGTCAGGACTCCAAGGAAGAATAGAGAAACCCAGGTGCTCCTGCCCTCCCCTGGGAAGGTTTACATTGCCCTGCTGTGTCCTGCTGTTTAGATTAAGGTATGAATAGATAGCCTTTTGTAGTTTCTCATCCACACTGCCTGCCTGGCTGGGGCCCCAGCCATTCTGGTCACAGGTCCAAGGCGCCATTTTTTGAGTTTGACACTACCTGGTGCCTGCCTTGCCTTCAGACTGAGTTCAGGCTTGGCATGGCTTCATCTCCCACCTGACTGAGAAAAGACAGGGAAATCAGGCTTTCCAGCATATATCTGGAACAGTGCCCACCCTCTTGAAGCAGCTGAACCTCAAGCAAACTGAACTTCCTACAGTTTCCTGCCTGAAAAAAAAGGACTATCCCACTCTGGCTGTAGGCTCAAAATGCTGTTTTGAGAGTTTAAATGTTAAAGCTTTAAAAGATGGACAGCACCCTGCCCTTGGGCTGAGTTGAGGCTGATGCAACTACAACCCTGCTCAGCATAGGAGGGAAAGAAGAGCCCAAATTTTCCTACCTCCTCCTAGGATAATTCCCACTCTCCCGTTATAGACTACAGTGTGACTAAGGCATGAGCAGACAGAACTCTGCCCAGCACCTTGCTGATACTGGTGGTCTAGAAGAGGCCCCACCCTCTCTGGTCACAATCAGTATGATGACTAGAACTGAATCCCATGTGTCAGTATTAACAATGAATATAAATTGTCTAATTGCCCCATGTAAAAGGCATAGATTCATGAAATGGATAAAGAAAATACAAGCTATGCATCTACTGGCTCAAGGAAGCCCATTGAAATAGTAAAGAGTTGCTTTGATTCAAGATAAAAGCATGAGAAAAAAACATTTCACATAAATGGATAACAAAACTGAGCAGGAATAGCTGTTCTTATGTCAGGGAATAAGAAGATGATATGCACCTAACACAGGAGCTCCCAGATTCATAAAATAAATACCGTTAAACCTAAGAAATGAAATACAAAGTAACATAATAGTACTGATTAGAAATATATTACCCAGGAAGAAAATCAATGAAGTAACACTGGATTAAATATAAGACTCCGGAATAAATGGACCTAACACACATTTATGGAACATTCTATCCAAAACTACAGAATATCAATGGAAGTAACATTTTTCAAGATAAGCTATATGTTAGGCTAGAAAACAAGTCTCAGAAAATTTTGAAAATTTGAAATTATACCATGTATCCTCTCAAACCATAGTGGGAAAAAACTATAAATCAAATCCAAGGGGAACTTTCAAAAATACACAAACACATGAAAATTAAACAATCTGCTGCTGAATAAACTTTGCATCAATGACAAAGTTAAAATGGAAGTGAAAAATTTTTTGAATTGAATTACAATGGTGACACAAACTACCAGTATCTCTGGACTACAGTAAAAGCAGTGCTAAGAGGGAAATTCATAGCACTTAATACCTACATGAAAAAGCCAGAAAAATCACAAAGAAGCAATTTAAGATTGTGCCTTAGAAAACTTGAAAAACAAGGGAAAAAACATCAAAAGATAGCAGCAGGTTGGAGAATAACTAAATGAAATATAAACCAAAATAAAAATACAAATAACAATAAACAAAAGTGACAGATGACTAGCTAGATCAGCCAAGAACAGAATAGAAAGGCTTCATATAAGCCTAATCAGAAATGAAAAAGGAGATAAGATAACTGATACTACAGAAATACAAAATATCATCTGAGACTACCACTAACACCTCTATGCTCAGAAACTAGAAAATGTAGAGGAAAGGGACATTGTTAAAAACACATGACTTCCCAAGCTTGAGTAGACCAACGATGAGTAGCAATATAAGTAATAAAAAGTCTCCCCACAAAAAAGCCCAGGGCCAGATGAACTCACAAATTCTACCAAACCTACAAAGAAAAACTTGTACCTATCCTGCTGAAACTGTTTCATAACATCAAAGAAATAGGAATACCCCCTAACATTAAGCACAGCCATTATCTCTCTGATACTAAAGCCAAGAAAGGATGTAAGAAAGAAAAGAAGACTATAGATAATATTCCTCATGAACAGAAATGCAAAATTCATCAACAAAATGTGAGCTAAATGAAACCAAAAGCACATCCAAAGAATAGTTCTTTATAATCTTGGGGTTTTATCACAGAGGTACAAAGATAGTTCAACATATGCAAGTAAATAAATGTTATTCACACATAATCAGAATGAAAAACAAAAATGATATGATCATCTCGAGAGATGCAGATTTAACAAGTTGAATTAAAAATTAATGTTCAAGAATTGTGCTTTGGTCAAAATTAAACCAATTTATATGAGAATTAGTCACTATTTTCTTTTCTTTTTTTCCTCTTTTCTTTTCCCTCACTCCCTCCCTTCTCTCTCTGTCTTCTCTCCCCTTTCCCCATGCTCCACCATGTCATTAATTGTCCTGATATCAAAGTTGAATACATAGGATTCATGTTTCCCCATTCCTGTGATGCTTCACTAAGAATAATGCATTCCACCTCCATCCAGGTTAATACAAATGCTGCAAAATCTCCATTTTTTAAAATGGCTGAATAGTATACCATGGTGTACATATACCACAGCTTGCCAATCCATTCCTGGGTTGAGGGGCATTTAGGCTGTTTCCACATTTTAGCAATTATAAATTGAGCTGTGATAAACAGTCTAGTACAAGTGTATTTATAATAAAAGGATTTTTTTTTCCTTCTGGATAGATGCCCAGTAATGGGATTGCAGGATGAAATGGGAGGTCTAGGTTGAGTTCTTCGAGGTTTATCCATACTTCCTTCCAAAAAGGTTGTATTAGTTTGCAGTCCCACCAGCAGTGTTAAAGTGTTCTTTTCTCTTCACATTTGCACCAGCATCTGCAGTTTTGAGATTTTGTGATATGGGCCATTCTCGCTGGGGTTAAATGATATCTCAGGGTAGTTTTAATTTGCATTTCTCTAATAATTAGGGATGATGAGCATTTTTTCATGTGTTTGCTAGCCATTCATGTGTCTTCTTTAGAGAATGTTCTGTTCATCTCTCTTCCCCATTGATGTATGGGATTGTTGTTTTTTCTTGTGGATTAATTTAAGTTCTGTATAGATCCTAGTCAGTAAGCTTTTGTCTGATTCGGAATATGCAAATATCCTTTACCATTGGGTAGGTTGTCTATTTGCTTTGGTTATTGACTCTCTAGCTGTACGGAAGCTTTTCAGTTTAATTAAATTCCATTTGTTTATTATTGATGTTGTTGCTATTTCCATGACAGTCTTCTTTATAAAGTCTTTCCCCAGGCCAACATCTTCCAGTGTTTTTCCTATTGTTTCTTTGAGGATTTTTATCATTTCATGCCTTAAATTTAAGTCCTCTATCCATCTTGAATCAATTTTTGTGAGTGGAGAAAGGTGTGGGTCTAGTTTCAGTCTTTCACATGTGGATATCCAGTTCTCCCAGCACCATTTATTGAATACAGAGTCTTTCTCCCAGTGGACATTCTTGTTTGTTTTATTGAGGATTCGGTGGTTGCAAGTCGTTGGTTTCATTTCCTGGTTTTCTATTCCATTCCAAATGTCTATGTCTCTATTTTTGTGTCGGTATCATGCAGTCTTGACCACTATGGCCTTGCAGTACAGCCTAAAATCTGGTATGGCTATACCTCCAGCTTTGTTTTTATTACTAAGAACTGCCTTAGCTATACAGGTTTTTTTCTGGTTCTATATAAAACACAGAATCATTTTTTCTAAGTCTTGAAAATAGGATGTTGATATTTTAATAGGGATGGCATTGAATCAGTAGCTTGCTCTGGGAAGTATAGACATTTTAATAATGATTATTTTCTTATAGAATAATACCATGGTTTTATTGTTCTGCCTGCCATATAATTATCATCAGGAAGAATGCCTTGTAAACAGCTATTCTAAAACAAAAATTATGTTTGACACACATTTTTAAACATTGTTTCCATCTAACAACTTTCCATAGTAGGTCAAATCATCTTATTTACAAGTATAATTTATAAGCAGATTATCTTGGGAGAGTTACTAGATGTTACAATATATTAAAATTACAGAGATGATTGATGAATATTTTCATATTCTGTAGTCATAAAAATGGATTGCATTAACTATTTTTAAACTTAAACTATTATAACTAGGCTTTATGCCATATAATTTGGTACAGCAAATATCCCTCTATGAAAAAAATAAAGATAGAGTTTTGTGCCAAGGAAAATATTGGTCCTGCTTGGCTACAGTTATTGCTGTGCCAACTTTTATACCTAAGTGAAATTGCCATATACACAGGCAACTTTTCAATTTAGGATACTCAATTTTGTAGAAGGTGTTATAATTATAGTAAATAGATTTATTTTTATTCAAATACAAAAAATATTTATGCTGTGCACTTGTAATCTAAATATATATTAGCCATACTCAATTAAAAACACAAATAAAAAAAAGATTTATAAAGATTACCCAAAGACTGTGCATATCATTTATTGCATTAGGTTCTAAACCCAGTGAAGCTGCCCCATCCAATACCTTAGCCACTGGCTAAGCTAGTAAGCTATTTCAAATGCTCATTTACCACATCTCCCCCCATTTACCACATGTAAATGAGCATTTGATATGGGGTTAGAGTGAATTTAAATGTGTTATATGTGTCAAATATCCACTGGATTTCAAAGACTTAGTTAAAAAATGTAAATATTAATGTATCATATTTTATATTGATTACATGGTGAAATAGTATTTCAAATCCATTGCCTTAAATAAGGTATATTATTAAAATTAACTTCACATTTTGTCTTAGTCTGTTGTTTTCTGCTATTCTTATATCACAGACTGGGTAATGGGAAGTACAATAGCATAACACCAGCGCTGGCAAAGGCCTTCGTGCTGCATCATAATATGGCAAAAAGGCAATAAGAAAGCAAGGAAGAGAAGATGGGAGCTGGAACTTATCCTTCTATCACTCCTTTGATAACTAACCCAAAAATTAATTTATTCTTGAGGGCAGATTTCTGTTGACCTAATCACCTCTTAAAGGCCCACATCTAAATGCTCTGACAACGAGGATCAAGTTTCCAACATGTGAAATTTGGGGAACATATTCAAGTCAATAGGGCATTTTACTCATAATTGTGTATTTAATTATATTATCTACTGTATCACAGAACTCTGTAGGTAATTCTTGAATTAAATCATAAGATTATTAACATCAGGGGCCACAGAGTTTTAATCCTCCAGGGGCCCATCATTATACAGTTTGGGGTTTTATATATACAACCAGCCTACCTTACAAGATAGAATAAAAATGTTACCTTTTTAAAATACTGCATCTTTCAGGGTTGTTTTTGAGCATAAGTACTGACCTTACATGGAGTATGCTTATGAGGGTTTTGTCATACAACATAGGGTAACTTATGCTACAGTAAGAAACAACTTTCAAAATCTCTGTAGCTTAAAATAACACAGGTGCATTTCTCCCTTTGGCTTTGTGCTCATCACTGTTTGAAAGGGATGCACTCTCCTCATTGCAGTGACACAAAGACTAAGAAAGATGGGGTAACCACCATCTCAAAGGTTTCTTATGCTTGAGCCAAAGAGGAAAAAAGAGATCTCCATAATGTTTCACACTGCCAAATACTATAGCCCAGGAGTAATTCATATTTCCTACACTAAAAACCCCTGGATAATAACTAGTTATACTGTCCCACCTATTGTTATGAAATTAAGGAAATTCAAGCTCCCAACCTAGAAGAAAAGGCACAGACCACAGACAGCATACAACACATTAATAGTTATCACAATGGCCTATCAAATACATTTTTCTTGTGTATGGATATCAAAAACATCCTTAACATTTGTTATCCATTTTTGATATTTATTTGTTTGAAAATAACCATAGTATTTGACTTTATACTACTTATTGCCAATCATATTTCCCTATTTGTTCTGACTGATATTAAGTAGATCTTCAATAAAATGTTCAGAACTCTTAAGCTCAGTCAGCAGATCAGTGTTAGAGAAATTTTAAGTGATAAGGCGGTTCGTGTAGCAGACAACTTGTATTATATCAGGCTACCATCCTACATAATGTTAGCATTTCAGTAGCGTAGCACAACAAAAATAGTTTATATCTGAATAAATTCTTTGTAGAAAGGGAGACAATTATAGTTCTGTTGGGTTTTGTCCAGCCCAGCTCCACATGTCTTCTTCATGCTTAGAATCAAGCTGAAGGAACAGATAATTATGGAGAAGTATAGCATCATAGCAGAAAGAAAATAAGGAAGAGACTTGGTAGAAACACATGATCCTTTTTTAAGTGTCTACTCCTAATTGACTTTCATTTCTTCTATTCATATTTTCTTAATCTATGCAAATTATACCGAATAAGTGTATTCTGTCCACTGGGTAGAGATCTACGTGAAGAATCAACATTTAGCAACAAATAATCCTCTTATAAGCATAAGAGAAGTGAAAATTTGGGAGTAATTACTCAGTCCATCTCATATAAAGATGTAATAAAGTTGGAGACTAGAGAAAGGCAGGGTACTGACTTTGGTGCATTACAACATGAAGGTCAATCACTAAAGAAAGAGTTGGGAAAAGAAAAAATAATAGGAAAATCCAGGTAAGTCAATTGTGATCAAAGCCAAGGAGTTTTTCAAATAAGAGAGTATAGTGAAATGCATTTGAGCCTCTGAATAGTTGAGTAAGACAGTGATAGACATAAGTTTTCACTGTATTTCTCAATATAAACAAGCCTGATATCCTTGAAAAATGCATTGTAAGTTATCATTTTCTAAGTAAGAGTAGAGTAAGTTCGGAAGCGAATGGGAATTTCTTGTTCTGACATAAATGGCCTAAATTAACACAAAACACCTCCTGTGCTATGAACTCTTATAGAAATCCTGTATAAAGTATAACAATAACAAAATATGTTGCTGAACTTGTTAAAAAGTAAGGAAAATCCCCAAGTTCCAGAAACAATGAGAAAATGAAAAGATAAGAGCATAGCACTGAGCCTGTTGTTATGGAGGTGATAGAGAGCAGGAAAACAGCTTTATAGAACTCACAAAGTCATTTTTAGGTGAAGGCTTGAGTTTTAAAGCTTACAAAGATAGTGTAAAAAACGTCAAATGCCTTGCACCAACATAAGTCTAGATGTTTGAAAAGATACCCATAATTTGGCATAGAATTTCTGGCTAGAAACAGAAACGTCCCATGTAAAAATTGAAAAGCATCACTGTGGCATATGTTATAATTTCTTAATTCAGACTGAGAAGTAGCTAGATATTACATTATTCTCTGAACGCCTCTGTGTGTTTGAAATAACTTCATATTTAACCTATTTTCAAGACTTGGAAAAAATTATTCTTCATTTTGTATGGAACCAGAAAAAAACCCGTATATCTGAGACAGTTCTTAGTAATAAAAACAAAGCTAGGGGTATCACCATACCAGATTTTAGGCTGTATTACAAGGCCATAATGGTCCAGACAGCATGGTACTGGCACAAAAATAGAGATGTAGACATTTGGAGTCAAATAGAAAACAGGAAATGAAACCAACAACTTTGATAAACCAAATAAGAACCTCCACTGGGGGAAAGACTCCCTATTCAATGAAGGGTGCTGGGAGAATTGGATATCCACATGTAAAAGACTAAAACTGGACCCGCACCTTTCTCCATTCTGATGGTGTTTATAAAGAACAAGTGTACTTCCTGTTAAACCTGAAATTCCCTGGAAGACAAGTGTCCTCTATATCTTGGAACCAGGCATAACTGTTTTTTTTTGAAATAATAAATTGTGCACTTCACTTCTTTATCTGCAATTCATAGAAGAATTACAATTTAAAATCATAACTTTCCTTATTAAAATTTAGAAGTCCAATCACAAGACACTTAGTTAAATGTATATACTAAAGAAAATCTTAATATATTATAATAGCTACTTGAGAGAAAAATAATATGAAAAGTGACTTTTTTGGTTGGCAAAAACATGTCAAAGTGAAAGAACTACACTTTGGCATTTTCTTTTAAAAAGTCACTTTATTTTAAGATTAAAATAAACCCCTACATCCTGTGAATTTCTAAGCCAAGTTTTATATAAGGAATGATTATTATGTTGAGTTATGAATCCCTGAAAATAAAGCTCTACAAAAGAAATGCTGGCACAACCTTAATTGCAGTTCAAAATGTTGACATTTTAATCTACATAAATACCCTAATAATATCCTATTTTCTGTGTATGTAAACTGGGGGGGAGCTATTTAAAGGCTTTGGTATTTATATATTGTAGGTTTGTAGGACCCTTATGAGAGAAACCCTTGTTAGAACAGAGTCATTCATTTAGGCTGAGTAGATGAAAAGCAAAAGCAAACAAGAACCAGGATCCAGCTGGTTGTACCCTCTGCATCACGGTTATATGAGTTTTATAAAGTCCAGTTCCAGGGGGAGCTTGAAAAGCGCTTTCTAGAACTGCAGTGTTTGGATATATTCCCTAGTTCCACTTCTGTGCCTAAAAACACCTTTATTTTCATTTTCTGCTAAAACTTTTACTTCATTCCATGCATATGCATACCACACATATTCTCACTAAATTCTTCTTTTATATCTGTCTCTAATTAAAGCAGTAGTGTTGTTTAATCTTCTCCTTCAAAAGGAAATCCAAGGAATAGTATAGCCCAGTGGATTAGCTAACACTTTGAACATTCAGGCAAATATTTATGAAGCCCACCATGATTTCACCCTTCCCTGACATTAGACATTTGGAAATGGAATAAAAAAGACGTAGTTTTCCAATTTTCCTTGCAATTGAATATTGTATAAACAAAGTTCCAGCAGATATAATAACTGTTGATTGTCCTAAAAGTATTCCTATCCATTCATAGAGTTTAGACAAAATGGGCATTTCTGATGTTGCATGATGAAAATGAATAGCCTGATGATACTTGGTGGATGTCTTTCATTAATGACAACCTTAAATAATAATTTAGAAAAATCATTATTATTCGCACATACGAAAGCATCTGGTTCAGTATTTGGGGCTGTCCAGGCTTTGTGCTCAGTGATAATTCTGTATCTTGGGGTCTCAACTACGAAAACTATTGCGCTCAATCTATTGTTCTTCTATGAAAGAAGTTTAATTCAAAATGCCTTATTTTTTTGTTGTTTTTAATTGATGCTTTGTATTTTAAAATCATTTCATATTATCCTGATGCACAAATGACATAGATTAAAATGCACAAATCATAAAAGTACAGCTCAGTTATTTTGTATTTTTTAAAAATTAATCAACTTTGAAAAACATTTTTATATTTACAAAACAATTGAGCATATGGCACAGAGAGTTCCCATATATTTATTTAATACTCCCCTGAACTCACTGCTCCCTATTACTATCCTGCATTAGCATTATTTTTTTTATAATCAATGAACCAATTTTGATATATTGCTATTAACTAAAACCCATAGTTTAAATTAACATCCATTCTTTGTTTTATTCACTTTTATAGTTCTGACAAATAATCCAATGCCAGGTATCTGTCAGTACAGTATCTTACACAATAATTCCCCTGCCCTAAAATTCCCTGTGCTTTTCTATTCTTCTCTTCCTCCCTTACACAAAATCCCTGGCAACCAATGACCTTTGCTTTTACAAACTGGCTTTTTTCACTTAGCAATATGCATATGTTTCCTCCAACCTTCGACTTATCAATTTGATTTATTCAATGGATCAAGCTTTTAGTTTTGTGTCTACGGAATTCCAGTCAAACGCAGGGTCATTTATATTTTCTGTTTTGTTATCTCCTAAAAGTTATTTTTGTTTTGTTTTAGTTAGTACATAGTATAAGTTTATGATCCATTTTAAGTTAATTTTTGCGAAAGGTGTAATATACGTATATGCATTCTTTCTCGGGGGTTTTGTTTTGTTTTTGTTTTTGCATATGGAGATCCGGTAATCCTAGAACTATTTATTGAAGAACTATCATTGTTTTCATTAAATTATCTTTGCTTCTTTGTTAAAAATCATTTGGCTATATTTGTGTAGGTCTATTTCTGGGTTCACTATTCTGTCCCATTATTTTACTTGTGTATTCTTTTGCCAGTACAGTCCTGTCAGGATTATTGTACCTTTATAGTAAATTTTGTTTTACATTTCACTGGAAGTGTTTTGTATTGGTGAAAATTTCTTAATGTAAAAGCTTTTAATTCTCTAAAATATATACAATGATTTTTGATATATGAAGAAGCTCTTATAATTACATTATTAATGATGTTATAGATATGTCTGTACAAAGGCCAGTTATTACAAAACAATAAATATTGGCTGGGCATGGTGGCTTATGCCTGTAATCCTAGCACTATGGAAGGCCAAGGTGGGAGGATCACTTGAGCTCAGGAGTTTAAGAACAACCTGAGCAATGTGAGACCCCTATCTCTACTAAAAATAGAAAAATTAGCCAGGCTTTGTGGTGGGCTCCTATAGTCCTAGCTGCTTGGGAGGTTGAGGCAGGAGAATTGCTTGAACCCAGGAGATTGAGGTTGCTGTGAGCTAAACTGAGACTATAGCATTCTAGCTGGGGGCAACAGTGTGAGACTTTGTCACAAAAAAAAAAAAAGGAAATATTAAATCATCAGGTTTTATTGCCATTCATGGTATTTTATTTTCTTTTATGAGATAATCGCACAGGTATGGTCACAAGAGGAGACAGGTATCACCTGGGAGCCTCAAGAAAACATGAAGTTTCTTATACTAATAAGTCCTAGAAACAGAGGCATGGCACACTACACGGAGGCACATGGAAAAGACACCAGAATGGTCAAGAGGCAGTAGACAGGGCAGAGGGAAAAGAGGGACAGAGCCTTTATTTGGGGTTTCCACAGGAAAAGTCAGGCAGGGCAGGATGATCAATTTAGGATTGGTTAGTTGGAATAATATAGAAGGCTCTAATCTACAGGGCTGGTCTCTAGTTGTGTGGCAAATGTCTCAGGATGATTAAAGCCCAGAAATATTGTTTTCTAGGATGAATCAGACTGAGAAGGTAAGACCCTACATTGGTTAGCTGGTATATCAAGGCATGCTCTTGGCTGGACCCTTTACTATTTTGATTGTTTCTACGAACTGGCTAGGACAGGGAGGGGCAGTATTTCCAGATCCATAAAGGATTTTCAAGATGTTATAACATAAAATATAGAAAAGAAAAAAAATGTACAATAGTTTTAATAGAAAGGTATAGTCTAATATTTAGCACAAATTATATGAAGAAGATGCATCTATTTAAAACTATAATAAAAAATATGTGGTTTGTATGTGAATGAGCAAATATAAGCACAATTAACTCTTTTGAAATTTGCAATAAATTGTATTCCCATATGGATCCAAATTTCTTACATGTAAATGTACTAATGGATTAAATACATACTTTTATGAGTAAATACAATAAAAAATTCTATACTCCTAAATCAGTGGTTCTCAATTCTGACCCTGACCAGGGATACTTGGCAATATCTAGAGACATTTTTGGTTGTCATAACATGGAAGCACTGTTAATGCATAGAGGGTGGAGGCTGGGGACACTGCTAAACATTTTACAGTGCACAGAATGATCTTCCACAGAAATGAATTATCTAACCAAAATTTTAGCAGTACTGAGGTGAGAAATGCTCCCCTAAAAAGAATTAAAATGTTTATACATTACCTTACTTATAAACTGAAAAGATATGTAGTAAGAGATATGACAATTAAGTTCAGAAACTCATGTTTGGCCAATAACAGCCAAGATGAGAAGCTAATTAAGAACACAATCCCTTTTGAAATAGCTTAAAAGAAAGTGAAATAGCTAGGAATAAACCTAACAAAAGAGATGAAGCACATATATAAAGAAAATTATGAAACCACAAAGAAAGAAATAGCATAGGACATTAACAAATGGAAAGGCATACCATGCTCAGGGCTGGGAAGAAACAACATTATCAAAATGTCTATACTTCCCAAAGCAATCTACAGATTAAATGCCAGCCCTATTAAAATACCAACATTGTACTTCAAGACTTGGAAAAAATAATTCTTCATTTTGTATGGAACCAGAAAAAAACATGCATAGCTAAGGCAGTTCTTAGTAATAAAACAAAGCTGGGGGCATCAGCCTATCAGGCTTTAGGCTGTACTACAAGGCCATAGTGGTCAAAACAGCATTGTATTGGCACAAAAATAGAGACATAGGCAGTTGGAACCGAATAGAAAACCAGAAAATGAAACCAACATCTCACAGCCACCTAATCCTTCATAAACCAAACAAGAACATATACTGGGGAAAATAGTTCCTATACAATAATGGAGAACTGGATATCCACATGGAGAAAACTGAAACTGAACCCACATCTTTCTTCACTCAGAAAAATTAATTCAAGATAGATAAAATACCTAAATCTAAGGCACAAAACAATTAAAATCCCCAAAGAAAGTGTGGGATAAAACTGGAAGCTATCGGCCTGAGTAAGGACTTTATGAGGAGGACTTCTGTGGCAATTGCAACAACACTAAAAATAAACAAATGGGACTTAATTAAACTGAAAAGCTTCTGTATAGCTAAAGAGACAACAACTAAATCAAACAGTCAACCTACACAATGGGAAAGGATATTTGCACATTATTTGCATAAAATTGCTTTTTGTTTAACCTAGAATCTTTATAACTGTGACTGGGTAAAAATGACTCCAAATATGTTCCCAGGGTACCCCCAAATTCACTAAGCCAATCATCTGCTATTTAAAAATAAATTAAAAGTTCACACTGATACTTCTAAACCAGACAGCTAATTATATTTGCACATTTTAAATCAGACCAAAGCTTGATAACAGGATCTACGAAGAACTCAAGTTAATTCACATGAAAAGAGCCAACAATACCATAATATCAATGGGCAAGAGAGATGAATAGAAACTTGTCCAAAGAAGGCAGACGAATTGCTAACGGGCATATGAAAAAATGCTTATCATCCCTAATTATTAGAGAAATGCAAACCAAAACCACCCTGAGATAGTATCTAACCCTAGTGAGAATGGCCCATATCACAAAATCCCCAAACTGCAGATACTGGCATGGATGTGGTGAGAAAGGGATCATTCCTTTTACACTGCTGTTGGGACGGCAAACTAATACAACCTTTTTGGAAGGAAGTATGGAGAACCCTCAGAGAACTCAAGCTAGACCTCCCATTTGATCCTGCGATCCCATTACTGTACATATGCCCAGAGGGAGGGGAAATCCTTTTTCCGTAAGGACACTTGAATTAGACTGTTTATCGCAGTTCAATTATAATTGCCAAAATGTGGAAACAGCCCAAATGCCCACCAACCCAGGAATGGATTAATAAGCTATGGCATATGTATACCATGGAATACTATTCAACCCTCAAAAAGAAGGAGACTTTATATCCTTTGTATTAACCTGGATGGAAGTGAAGCACATTATTCTTAGTAAAGCATCAAAAGCATGGAGAAGCAAAAATCCTATATACTCTATTTTGATATGAGGATGATTAATGAACTAGTACATGGTGGGGAGTGGGGGAAGCGGAGAGCAGACAGAGGAAAGGACGGAGGGGATGAGGGAAGGGAAGAGCGGAGAGAGGGAAAGAGGGCAGGGGGTAAGGGGAAAGAGGGAAGGGGCTGGGGTGGTCATGATATGTAAAACATCTTTTGGGGGCAGGACACAATTATAAGAGGGACTTTACCTAACAGGTGCAATCAATGTAACGTGGTTCTTTATACTATCAATGAATCCCCAACAATAAAAAAAAAATAAAGAATAAAAAATAGCCTGATTTTTTTTGTTATGACTGCAGTCACAGTAGAGGCAAAAGATTCAATTGAGCCCCAGTTTGCTTTGCTGTGAGCTGTGACGCTAGGGTACTTTAGGGAGGGTGACAAAGTGAAACTCTGTCTCAATAAATGATAAAACCATTGTTCTGGGAATTACTCCTCATTAATTCCTTGTACCATGGATATTGTTTTGAAATTATACCCTTAAGTTGGATGTCAATTAGAGAAATTATCATAAAAATCAAGGAATTTTTTTCCGAAATCTGTATTAATCCTGCCTTTTTATTGTATGTAACGCTGACCCTTTGCGCTCCTGGGTTTTTGCAGTCCCCTGGAAACTGCCCCACTCCCCAGAATTCTGGCCAAAAACCAGGCATTTCATATGTAAACTAACTAATTGAGAGTTTCCTCTCCACCTCCTCTGTGGGACTCTTTCAATCGGGGCCAATATTCTCTTGCCCCAGTCACTCCAAGGTCAAGTATCAGATGTCTGGACACCCCCCACACTTCCGACCCACTGACATTATTCAAACTAACCAGTCCAAAACCTGTTTATCAAAGTTCACTCATTCCTTCCCACAGAAGCCACAGTAAAGGTGCTACTTTATGTTGTAACCTATTCCCTCTGCCTACTGACCCACCCTGGTAGTTTCCCTCATGGAAACTGGGAATAGCAAATTTGGAGTGTCTGCTTATTTTGGAGACAGAGTCTCCTGTCTCCCTTGGTAGAGTGCTGTGGAATCACAGCTCACAGCAACCTCAAACTCCTGGGCTTATGCAATTTTCCTGCCTCAGCCTCCCAAGTAGCTGGGACTACAGGTGCCCGCCACAGTGCCCGGCTGTTTTTTGTTGTGGTCGTCATTATTGTTTAGCTGGCCTGGGCCATGTTCAAACTCACCAGCTTCAGCGTATGTTGTTGGCACTGTAACCACTGTGCTACGGGCACTGAGACCAAATTCAGGTTATTTGAGGAGACAGAGTCTCACTCTGTTGCCCAGGCTAGAGTGTCATGGCCTCAGCCTAGCTCACAGCCACCTAAAACACTTGGGTTCAAGTGGTCCTCCTACCTCAGACTCCTGAGTAGTTGGAACTACAGGCATGTACCACATGCCTAGATAGCTTTTCTATTTTAGTAGAGACAGGGTGAGGGCTGGGGTATGGGTGTGTCTCGCTATTGCTGAGACTTATCTCCCACTCCTGAGCTCAAGGGATTCACCTACCTTGGCATTCCAAAGGATGCAAATATTTCAGTCATGCTTGGAGAATTCCTTGACCTCTAGATAAAAAAATGACCTTTTCTGGGGCTTTGAAGAGTGTGGAACTCACATGCCCCTAGGACACATGCAGATTATGTGAGGACTTTTTTGGGTCTCTGTTGTGGGAGAACAAAAACTGTGCATGGACCTTTTTTTTTGTTGTTGTTCACCAATGTTCATTAGTGTTTGTGTATTTAATGTATGCCCCAGCTTAACTCTTCTTCTTCTAAAGTGGCCCAGAGAAGCCAAAAGGTTGGACACCCCTGGAACTGAGGTCAGGAATGTTGGAACTTTCCAGATAGGGTGATATTTCCAACCTCTGAGGGAGAGCTCTGCTGATCATCATAAGTAACCAGAGCTATTGAGTACACTACTGGACACAATGCCTATCCTGTAAGACAGGACGTTCGTGGGACAACTACCTTTAAAAACAAGCCTATTCTAGAGAAGGGGAAAAAACACAATGAAAGTAGAACTGAGAATTGTGTTACATTCCTGTTAGGTTCATGATATCAATGTCTGATCTTTGTGCTTGGGGTCTGGGTTTACACCATTACAGGGCGGCAATAGGTGTGAACCACATTCTTCAATTCTCTTTCAGATACATGACCAGAAAAGGAAAGAAAGTATCATTGAATACCTTTGCCACAGATACAAAGAAATTTTAAGCAGGAATTTAGTGTGGAGAAAAGAAACCCGCTCTTTTGTACCAGTTTGAAACACAAGAACAACAGCAACAAACCCTTCCAGCCACTACACACCCTTATTAGGAATATGCCTAAGCTTGAAGATGGTCTGAACATCAGTGGGCATGAACAATTGTGACGTCATCAACTGTGACCCTGTAGTAGCTTCATGCTGTAATGTGCTGGAATCCAGGGTTGTGGCCAAAGATACTAATTGGCCTTTTTGTGCTCACTTAAGCTGTTATCCCTGAAGTTAGTGAAACAGGTAACTTGTTTGAGTTCTCTGTTGGGGAAGTGCAGATTGGGCAGACTGTCATGAGGTCACTAGGCCTGGTCTCCTTCCTGTGGTCCCAACTCCAGGAATAGTCCTTTTGCTGACAGAAGAGTTTAGGGGGACCAGCCAATAAGCCCCAGGAAATGGTGCAGAGTGCTGGAATATTAGATCACCAGTGCTCACGTGCTGCTCTCACAGCAACGGTAAAGCAGAGTTCCTATTGCTTTTATTTTTTTTTTTGCATGATCATCATATTTTATTTATGTATAGAAATTGGTTGCGGCCAATAGGCAGCAACTGGGATGGGCAATGGCAAGATGAGTACTTTATTTAAGAAAATGGAAATAATCTCAGCACAAGCAACCCCCAGAAATTCCTTTCTAAGTGTCAAATAAAATTATATGACTATTTTTTACATTTGTAAAGTAGGAGTTTTAGTATGTATGTTATTTATTGATTGTGTAGATGTATTTGGAAATCATCAGTATTGCCTATTTTTATCTTGACAATCTTCCACAAAAATTCCTGCTATTCTCGTATATTATAAAAAATCAATGAAATAAAACTTACAAAGCATAACAACAAAAACAAGAAAATAGTAAAACATAAAACAAAATCAAATGCAACTTGTTGGAAATCTTTTAATTCTCTTTATTTTCACACATTAAATAATGAAACACAGCATAGAAATGTTTTTTTCATAGCAGATTACACATGAGTCCAGACTTGCTTTAAAAGTGCTGCCACCATTACAAGTGTTGCCTGGGACGACAGCTGTTAATCAGGCAGCCAACGTACTGATGTAAATGCAGTAGCATGCAGACCTCAGCGTGGAAGTTCCAGTTCCCCTCTGTTCTTATGTTAGTTTAAATGGTGTTGGTGTCCATATTTAGACTTGAAAGTTATCAATCCTGAGCAATTCTGATGTTAATGTGGGACCACGTGATGGGAATCTTGGTCTCAGTGTTAAAAAGGGAGGTCCAAATGGTGGCAGGCTGGGTGCTATGAATTCGAGTTGTTTTCATTCTTTTCATGATGAACTATGTGTTGCGGGTCACACAGCCAGACCCTTCTAAAAAGGTTAAGCCAAGTAGCTGTAGGTGTCCTTTTCACCATCCACTCGCTCCAAATATTCTTTCTCAATTAGAATGTCAATGCATTTCTTGATCACTGGGACCCGTGGTTTGAACCTGGAGGACAGCTGAGTGAGGACTAAAGGGACTGGCTCATTCATCTTGCACCTACCAAAGGGACTGTATCCAATCTTTAATGCTCTCATTCATCTTATCCCAGAGAATGGACTGTATCCATTCATTAATGCTCTTAATCATCTTACCCTAGAGGAATAGACTGTATCCATTCATTAGTTACTAAGTCCTGGTCAAATGTAACTACAAAGGACCCATGCGACTGCATACACCCCTAAGAAACCAGGGCAGAGAGAGGGGAGATTTTTTACGGCTTGAGTTTTTCCTTTGCCAGGAGCTCTGGTGCTTTTTCTGTATTCTTTTCTGTAAAATAATTCCTGTTACCACTGATTTGTCTTCGGTGGATTCATTCTTCCAATCCCTGAGACCAAGGACTACTGAAGACATTCCACTAATGCTGTTAACAGTATGCTAGTTTGACATGTTCCAAAGGGCATACATAAAGGCATTTCAAGAATAGTTTGGCTATTTTAAAGTTTTCTCTGTTGTAAATTTAGTTCCTGTGTTTTTTCTGCACTATTTTCAGAAATTTTTATATTTTCTACAAGAAAGATGTTATTTCTCAAAAACATACACTCAGTTTCTATGAAGTAAGATGTGAATCTACAAGACTGATGAAATTCCAATCCTAAGCTTGCCTGTTATTCTTTCCTGTGTTCAGATGTTCAAATCACTCATTTAAATTTTTACAAAATTTTTCATATGACCAGAAGAACCCCCCAAAAGTAACTACATAACTAATTTTAGTATTGTCTCTTATCCTCCCTCAAGATGAAATATTGTTGCTTTTATATTTCTGTTCTCAGAGCATAGCCTAACCACATATAGTAGGGGATCTTGTTTGAGGCATTCTTCACCCAATTTCAGTTTTGATCAACAAAGAAATACAATGGATGGCATTGTCATGGTTTACATTTGTGGCTGTCTATCCAGCCACATAGTAATATAACCGGGGAACTCGTAAGATACACTTCTGCTGGCAGAAACACCCAACACCATTCAGTTTAAATCTGAATTCCAGTGATGGGGCCCAAGAACAGGTTTGCATTTTTATACAAGTCTCCCAGGGATTTCTGATGTATAATGAGAATAAAATCCCACTGCTTTACTTACATTAGAGACCAGGACTAGTATTTTTTTATTTCAGATTTTAAACAATGCTACTCCTACACATGTTTTAGCTTTCCCATTTTGGGTTCTTTCTGCCACCTTTGACTCTTGCAGAGTCTGTTTGCTACAGGGTCACTGCATATAGTTGGCACATTGTGCACTGGAGAATGGGATATGGCCTATCAGAGAAACCCAACCCTCTCAAAGCTCACAATCTCACAGTCTACCCTCCTCACAGGAATGGGCAGCATGGACTAACCTAGTATGTGGACTAGCTCTAGCTCTGTAGGATGCTAATTCAAGACTCTCTTTTCTGTTCTCTAGTGACTTTTCTTCTGAAAAATTCCATTTCTAACCAGTTTGCACATGTGGACACAAAAATAATCAACTAAGGGGCAGCGCCTGTAGCTCAGTGAGTAGGGCGCCGACCCCATATACTGAGGGCTGCGGGTTCAAACCTGGCCCCAGCTGAACTGCATCAAAAATTAGCTGGGCGCTGTAGCGGGTGCCTGTAGTCCCAGCTACTTGGGAGGCTGAGGCAAGAGAATCGCTTGAGCCCAAGAGCTGGAGGTTGCTGTGAGCTGTGACTTCACAGCACTCCACTGAGTTCGATAGAGTGAGACTCTGTCTCCACACAAAAAATAATAATAATAATCAACTAGGTTA
>CAUYON010048678.1:0-29234 GCA_963573935.1 Arctocebus calabarensis
GCAACCTCCAATTCCTGAGCTCAAGCGCGTCTCTTGCCTCTGCCTCCCAAGCACCTGGGACTACAGGCGCCCGCCACAACGCCCGGCCATTTTTTGGTTGCAGCCACCATTGTTGTTTGGTGGGCCCAGGCTGGATTCGAACCCACCAGCTCAGGTGTACGTGGCTGGCGCCTTAGCCGATTGAGCCACAGGTGCTGAGCCTACTTGCAGAAATTTAACCAAAGGAACTATACACTCAAATTCTGCTGTAAGGAACAGATTCACCGTTTATAACAATGAAAAAAATGGGACTATTTTCTTGGCAAAGTAAAGCAAAGATTGACTAAAGAAATCTTGGCATATTTTTTAAAAATTACTACTATGATTCCATATAAGAATACATTAAAAATATTAAGGAAGAAAAGCAGATTATAAATACCATATATAATATGATCTCCCAGTTTTACTGAAAATGAAAGTGCAAGTACCCATACTAGAAGTTGATTATATAATCAGGAAAATAATAGTGATGTTACCTCTGGGTAGAGGGATTGTGGATGAATTCTATTTTTTCATTTGTCTGTATTTTCCAAATTATCTACGATGAACAAATACTCTTTTATACTAAGAACGAGTACTTAAAATTTTATATTCAATACAAAATAGCTCGTATTTGTCACATTTGGAATTCCATTTTTGCTGGCTTTTTTTATAAACATCTACCTATGTCCCTAGTATATACTTCACCCAGGTAAAAAGACTTCCTTCTAAGAAGACATTTGTGGATTCCTCCCCAAAGGCCCCTCTAACAACTCTGCACAGAAGTCAGCCACAGTGTACCCTTGCCTCAGCACAGGAGACTCTGCTCCCTAGGTCTGTGGCTGCTACTTCCCCAGCTTAGTAACTGCTGCATGGGAAATGTGAAGCAGTCCGACCGCCCTGCTCTCTACCTGGCTGGAGACCCAACTGTTAAGCAGAGACTAAGAGCTCCACAGTCCTCCCAGAGTAACAGGGAATGGGCTTTGTTTTCTACAAACAGACAGACAAGAAAAAAAGTTCAGCTTAAAACACAGTCCTCAGAGGAAAGAAAATAGAAACCAGGCAGCGGGGAATGCTTCATATTCCTAAAAGCTTTTTTTGTAAGTTAACACATAGTGTCTGCTTCTCTCTAGTCACCTATTTATCACTCTCCTCCTCAGAGAAGGGAAAAAGCCCTGGCTGTTTTCCTAGTGTGGAGTTTTGTGGCTGGGGGGGGGGGAAGAGGAAGGAGGGAGGAAGGAGGGTGCTTTAAGCATGATGCAAACCATTTGGAGCTGAGTGAGAGCACTGCCAACACAAGCTGCACTATTTAAACAAGTGAGGAAATGATCGTATATACAACATGCCAGCAAGCGCGCGCGCGCGCGCACACACACACACACACACACACACACACACCAAAGGAAGTCAAGAGGGCTTTTTTTTTCAGGACACAGAGCTGGATGTCAGCAGCTAAAAGGTCGATATTTTCCCTTAACACCCTTCTCAATGACTTAATCGTGTTCCGTTTGTACAAAAAACTTCCCAAGAATAAAAAAGTCTGAAGAATTAAGAGGAGGGGTGAATGGGGAGGGATGTTTGGCCTGGGCCTGACCTTATCCGAGGTTTTCTCCACGTAGCAGGGGTCCTGAGGGGCAGCCAGCAAGGGGACAAAGCCTGAGAGAAGCCGATCCTCTTCCAGGATAAGAAGAGTGAGGTCATCGTCCGGGTCCTTGTACAGTGGCACCTCAGACTGATTCACTGCAGTCAGTATGTTACAGAAATCAGCCAGCATCGACCACACATCCACAGCAACCCTGTGAGAAATAAAGCAAGAAAAGAAGAGAAGCTCTAAGGAGGGACCAGTGAAAGTATTCTCAGCACTTGTGAGCAGGAAGGTCCTTGCAGGAAATGTTGCCTAGACTCGCATCGTCCAGGCAATCATACCTCAAATGATAGAATATGAACTTGTGCCCATAACAGCAATTTGTGTGTGTGTATGTATGTATGCAAAGGTCAAATTGATTACAGGAAGATTTTAATCCTTACCAGAAAGGAAAAAGAATTTAGAGAATCAGCTGCCTAATGCAGGTCCTGTCACCTTTCCAGACAGTGTGCCTGAGATACTTATTCAAACACTCTTGACACCCAGTGCCTGAGGCTGCTCCCAGAATTCCCTCATTTCTGTCCAGCCAAATACATGCCATACAGAAAGCAAATAAGCACCAGCCTTTCCTCCTTCAGACACAGCTAGTCCAATCATAGTGTAGAAAGAGTCACGAGGGTTTTCCCCTACAATGCTTTAGAAATCCCTCCCCTATATGTAAGCAGGAAAACAAACAAACAAATACAGATCCAACAAAAACCTCACTTCTTGCCTGCCAAGATCCTTCCAGGAAGATAAAGCTCATATGTGTTTTATTAGTGCTATCTTAGCTATCCTGCACCTTCGCCTTTCTCTCACTTGTATAAGGTTAGGTATAGAGTGACCAATCATTCTGGTTTGTCTGGGACTGTCCCAATTTTAGCACTGAAAGTCATTCATCCCCAGAAACTGCCTACCTCTGGACAAACCAGGATGGTTGCCTATCCTAATTGCACATCACTAGATCCTGGTTGAACCTGAGAAGAAATCTTGACACTGTCAAGTTTGGCTCTCCCAAGCTGAAATTCTGGGGTAGAATTATAAAGCAGGGGGTTCATTCATCTATTGCCGTCATTTGTCAAAAATCTACTGTGATTCAGTTCAGACTCCTGCTTGGGTGAGTGCTAAGGGTTCATAAACCTCTCTTTCCTTCCTTCCTTGGCCTGCCCAGGGATACCACAAATCGCAGTCAGATACAGGGCCTGCCAAGTTTACAGACTTGGCTTTCTTCTCCATAGGAGTGCCTAACAAGAGAGTCTGGAATAGGCATGGATGCTACGTTTTAATCCAAAAGCAATAAGATGCATAGAGGAATTACAAAGAAAAGTTTCAAAATTAGGTTGAAGAGATGGAGTGACAAGAAGCAATATGCAGAGAGTTATAAGAATTGTCCTGAAATCTCCCTGGAGAGTTACTGCACATGAGCTCTTCTAGGGAGGGGACTCAGATCTAAGCAGTTTGTTTCTCCTAGAGACTAGATCCTCTAAAAGATGGCAAAAAGAGGGCACTTGAAGGACATGGCACAGAAGGTGATGTGGGAGAGAAAGCAGAGTCAAGGTATGGGAACTCCCTGACTGGCTCCAGGTGGAAGGAGGCTGCACTAGTTTATTTACTGTAATCACTGCACTAGGAAAAGGCAATGAAACGAAACATCTTGTTTTCAAGAGTATCCTGGGAACCAGCCGGAACACAGCCCCATTAATCACACAACGGCACAGTCAACACACGTGTACTGCAAAAGTAACTTGCTTCACAGGATTTACCCAGGAAAAAGAACATGTTTGGGAAGAATCACCGGAGGGATAAGAATTTTCTAAAGGCTTTCTCTGCACAGACACTAACAACCAGACTCATTCACAAAGCTCCATCTTTTGGCTCAGCTGGGTTTGGCTGTCAGAAATGTTTAAATATGGAAAAAAATAAACAGTTGCAACACGTTTCTGTGCAGAGATCTGCCTGAGCCCCTTTGTGATGTAATGGGAAACGCGGCATTCAGGCTACCAGCTGTAGAATAAACAGAACTTCGAGGGTTAAAAGGAACTGAACTTTCCACGACCCCATCTGCAGAGAAGAAAATAATAAGAGGAATGATGCACTGCCCCACAGCTCTGATAGTTTATCCTCTGGTCCCGGCTGCAGAGACAAGCACCGGATGTGATAGGGCTGCTCAGGGCCGCCTCTGAGGTTAGCGCTGCCCATGGGAGATGCACAGGGAGGCTCTTCCAGTTCCCCACTTCCTCCCTCAATGCCCTGCTGGCCACTTGAGCCCACTGCCTGAGTCTGGTCCCACAGTGCTGGTGAGCTTTGGCTAGCAGGCATTGTTAGGCTGCACAGCAGCAATTTGGAAAATAAACAGGAAAGACGACAGTGAGAAGGAAGAAGGTGAAAAATCTCCCAGCTGAATTCTTGGCTTTAGGGCGCTGATTGGTGCTGTGTAGGTCAAGGCTGCTGAGGACACAGTTGGGGGTGGTGTGGGCAGCAGCATCTCCCCAGCCAAAGAGAGGAGGCAGAAAATTACCCATGGCTGCCACAGTGGGAGGCCCCACATCCCTCTCTTGTCCTCCCACCCCTACCATCTTGGATGCAAGATGAAGAAATATGTGGTACCATGTGGTTCTCATTACCATGCTCTCCTGTCCCCTAAAGCTCAGATAAACCAAAACTGACTCCTCCCAGAGACTGCTGGCCACCACTGGGGACCCCTGCCCACATCTGCCTTTTGCCCATTACCACCCATTTTGTGCCAAAACCTTAACAGTTACTGCAAAAATAAGGTGGATAAGAGTCTCTACCTCAGTGTTGCTTCATAAGACAGCAGCTTATGCCAAAAGACATAGGAAGTACCCTGAGTTCCCAACTCAGAAATAGAAATAAAAGTGGTCCAAGGGCCAAGCTGGACTGAGCAGAACCAAAAGAATACACAAAATGCTTCATTGAAAGGTCACTTCTATCCTGGTTTTACATTTGAACTCTGTTGTAAGCAGCTACTTTCTTCTGGTATCTCAGTATTCACATTTCTATCATTAGTTATCTCCTCTCACTAAACACCACAGACATGAATGTAACTACCCAGGCAGCCAGGGGCCACAGGGTGACTCTCTACAGGGGTGTGGGGAGTGAGGAAGAGTCAGGAAACTAATATAAGAGGAAGAGGTGCTTTGACAAACTAGGTGAGATGCCTGAACTCGAAAGTTAAGATATGTGTAAGAGGATGGGGTATCCTGGAACCTGGGCAACATCATCTCAGTTTACCCTCATCAAGCCTTTGGGTTAGGAGATCAGTTCTGTGGGTGAACACAGGGTTTCCTGTCTGAGTATAAGGGGAAAAGCTTAGCTTTTTCCTGCTTCATTTAGTTCGCTATCCCAACTCAGATCACTTTCTAACCTTCACCCTACAGCAGCCCTTGGACTCTGAAGATGCAAGGTTGGCCTAAACTGAGGAGCCCAAAATCAAATTTGGGTGGTTATAAGAAGCTGTAAACAGTTTCCAATTTCCTAGAAATACTTGGGAAATAACTCCCCAAAAGGTTGGGGGTTGTTTTTGTTTTTTGAGACAGTCTCACTTTGTTGCCCTCAGTAGAGTGCTGAAGTGTCACAGCTCACAGCAACCTCCAACTCCTGGGCTTAGGTAATTGTCTTGCCTCAGCTTCCCAAGTAGCTGGGACTACAGGCGCTTGCCCACAATGCCTGACTTTTTGTTGTTGTTGTTGCAGTTTGGTCGGGGTCGGGTGCAAACCCGCCACCCTCAGTATATGGGGCTGGCGCCCTACCCACTGAGCCACAGGGGCCTCCTGAGACAGAGTCTTATACTGTTACCTAAGCTAGAGTACTGGGTGTCCAAGTTCAAGTGATCCTCCTGCTTCAGCTTCCAAATAGCTAAGACTATAGGTGTCCACAACACCAGGCTAATTTTTTTATTTCTCATTCTAGTTCAGGCTGGTCTTGAACTCCTGAGCTTAAGTGATCCTCCTGCCTTGGCCTCCAAAAGGTTGTTCAGATAATCTCAAACCACCTTTGATTCTAAATGGACCCTTTACAGTGTTGTGGGCTCAGCACTTCTGGCATGTTCTGGTTTAACTTATATTTTTGGAAAAGCCCCAGGGCCCACAAAATCTTACTAAAGTTAGGGTGCACTCTTCACCAAGCAGGCACAAAGGAGCCAAAGAATATGAAACTGTGCCCAATGAGCCCATTTATGGCTTCCAGAATGGTGGCAGGGGAGTCTCTTAGCAGCTGTGATGTGATTAGTGAACAGGGATCAGCAGTTGCAGAGTGACCCATTGGCCCAACCCCACAGAACACACCACACACCAGGAAAGCAGACCCTGGCTAGAGTCTGAATACCAGATCCTAGCTTGGGACAAACCAGCAGTGACTGGTTAAAAGTGTGTACTCAGAACCAAGGCTCACCCGCTTCCCTACAGACATGCATGCGCTTACTCCACCAGGAAAGGAAAAAAATAAGAGTTAATTTACTTTTTATTGCTTCAGAATTCCAAGGTTTAATGTAGCTGTCAGTTTGAGTGCAGTGCAGCTGCTGGCCGATACAATGCAGCCCAGGCCAGTCCAGGTGACTGGGGAAACACATTTCACAGAAATGAACCAACACACACCCTTGGCTAGTTGTTTTGGGGATATTGATTTGGGGAATCTGATTAACCCTCCAGGCTGGAGTTTCAGCCATAGAAAAGCAGCTTCAGTTTGGGGAACTAAAAAGCCCTGCTCTTAGATAGGCCTGTAGGTTTTTGTGTTTCTAAAATTTTGGAGTTTTCTCATGGGAGTTGTTACCCAACTACAACATGTTCTAAAAGATTAAGGTGTGAGACATGTGAGACATGTTAAATACAACAATATGCCTCCTTGCTAGAACTCAGAAAGAAAGGCAGATCTGCAAACTTTAGAGAGAAGAAGTCAGGTAAGACTTTTCTTTTTTTCTTTTTGAAACAGAGTCTCATTTTGTCACCCTCAGTAGAGTGCTATGGAGTCATAGCTCTCAGCAACTTCAAACTCTTGGGCTTAACCAATTCTCTTGCCTCAGCCTCCCAAGTAGCTGGAACTACAGGTGCCTGCCCCAACACCTGGATATGGACTTTTCTTTTTTGTTTTTTGAGATACAGTCTCACTCTGTTGCCCCAGGCTAGAATGCTGTGGCATTAGCCTGGCTCATACGGCAACCTCAAACTTCGAGGTTCAAATGACCGCCTGCTTCAGGGTCCCCAGTAGCTGGGAGGATAGGCTCCTACCATAACGCTGAGCTGGTTTTTCTATTTTTAGTAGAAACAGGGGTCTCAGGCTTGCTTAGCCTGGTCTTGAACTCCTGAGCTTAGGCAATCCAACCACCTGGGCCTCCCAGAGTGCTAGGATTACAGGCATGAGCCACTGCGCCTGGCTCAGGTAGAACTTTTCTGAAAGCTCCAACTGGGACAGGACTGAAGGAAGGAGACAGTATAGGAAGAGTGGAGTGCTAAGGCCCAATCAGGGCTCAGTCCATCTTTCTATAAGTCTTAGGAAGACTAAGCACTCACACACTCCTTCATATTTTTATTGGGGAACAGGCTAACTGGTGATTAATATCAAGTACAATGATCCCATGTTACAAGCCTGCAGGGGCCTGTGGAGGTGGCCATTTCCTGTGTAATACCAGCTTGTTTAAACACTAACATTCAAACTCCACAGCTGCAGAACAAACCCGGAAAGAGTTGAGGGAGAAGAAGCCTTGCATTGTGTTTCAGAGCGATGGAAGATCAGAGAAGCGGTGCAGATGGAAAATAAGTTGGATCTTTCGGATCCAAGAGTGAGGAGATATGGAACAGCCATGATGGCATAGAAACTAGGCACAAGGAAGCTGAAAGGGAGAAAGCCCACAGGCACAAAGACAAAAGGTTATAAGAAGAGAAACACCCCTAAGATATGCAACAGTCTCTTTTTCAAACTTGTTGTCCTGTAGGCCATTATATCCTAGCCCACTACTCTCCACATGGAGTTCAGTGGCCAACATAAGACCACTGTTGCCCTAAGGACTTCTCATTCAACTGGAGAAAGCAACAGGAAGGGAGCAGCTAATAGCAGAAATGGACCTGAATTTTCAAGACTGGCAGACTTCAAAGAATAATACATGGGCTTAAAATGTCTCAGCAAGCCCCTTGGAAAACCAAGATGTCATGCCAACCCTATTTGCAGGAGGGCAGAGGATCTGGTTCTGGCACCTCAATGCCAGGTGGTTCAAGACACCTGGGATAGGGTGATGGTTGCAAGAAATCTATGTAGCTCCTCTGAAATGTAGGAACTACAAATACTATAGTGTGTTTTCTAGATGCCACAATGAAACAAATGTTTCAGAGATCATCATCATTCTAGAGTTAAGACACAGGTAGTAGGATACCATACTCCAAGAATAAGAGATGTTTATTGGATAAGGATAACCACTAAAGAACACAAGACTCAGGAAAAGACAATCCCTTCTACCTTTATAGTTTATATGAACAAGTCAACTTGGACCTTTGGGAGAGTACTTAACCTTAAATCAAGACTGCCCAACAGGGCAAATCAAATTGTGAAGCTTAATCATCCTGTACTAGTATAAGCATATAAACTTCTCCATGTTTTAAGCAGTCAGCTGGAACCCAGTGACAGGTCACAGTAACCTCATTCTAGGATTTTTCAAGTACCAGAGCACCTCTATTCCCTCTCCACCTCCATCTAGGTCAGTGCCTTATTTGATTTTGGATCTCCCAGGTTACATTCATATGCACAGCCTGTCACATCACCATGGTGTGTTAAACCCATCAGCATTGCATGTTTGGGAAAGAGCAGCCCCTAGGGGATCTTGACATCTCTACGGCATGAGTGGAGCCCTCGGTGCGGATTCTCACGGTTCCTGCCTCTCCAAACTTGTAGCTGTAACCACTCCAACACGTCTTCTTAGTTTAGCACACACTGGACCCAAATAACCTCAGCCCAGAGCTGGAAAGTACTCTCCCTGGGGTTAGCTGCTGTACCCTGCTGGGGTCAGACTGGAGCCTTAGGCCAATACCCCTTCCTCTCACAAGGAGTCCTGTGGGAGGAGTGGGGAGGAGACAGAGGTTCCTGCAGTGGGAGAGATCACGTGTGCCCCACACTCAGCACTTGGAGGAAGAGGAACCCCCTGGTGCCAGGCTGTAGTGCTGACGCCCCAACCCGGAGCCAGGGAGACTGGGTGGGGAGCCAGGGTAGCAAAGGGGCTTCCCACAGTCACCACCACTTCCTTCAGGGAAGTGCTGATGGACTATTACTTAGTGACCTCCTAAAATGCCCTTTTGGGAAGACGTATTAAACGTCCTTGAAGGGGTGCCGACTAGACTTGGAATTAGTTCTTATTCCAGGGCTGCCCTGCAAGGGTGAACGAACTAGTTTTTTTAAACTCAAGAATTTCTATCTCATCTATAGAGTCAACACATGTAGGCTCCCTGAGGAAATTAGCCTACTGTATACTCCCTACATATCCCTATTTCTCCCTATGGAACAATACCTCAGAGGGCTCCCTGTGAGCCTTTTCCAGCCAGCTCTGTAAGACTATATAGGACAAGCCATGGAAAAGCAGCAAGTTCAGGAATTTCTAGAGTTTTGTTTTATTTTTTTAACAATATTCCAATCCAACAGTGTGATAAATGCATCCGAGCTACAATTAGGAAGATATATAGCATCAGAATGCGAAGGTCTGGGCAGCCTGGTGAAACACGGGCTCTCCAGAGCCCCAGCTATGTTTCCCATTATGTAACCCTGGTCATGGGCAGACAGCCAGACTCCAAATGAAAAAGAGACTCTGGCTTGGCACTGGTTCTATTTTCCTATCCTCATTCGGGGTCAGCACAGTGTCATACAGCTGCAGAGAAAGCTCTGGGGATTAAACCTGGGAAAGCCTCCAAGACCAGGACCTGGGTTCAAGTACCAGCTGAAAGCAATAAACCAACTGCCACAGCTGGGCTAGGTTTGGATGTTCTCAAAGTCCCCTGACTCTTTCACTTACTGAGAACTAGAGATCAAGATGAGGGAAGATTTGGCTTCAGCACAGACTGTGAAATGAGGTAGGTTGTCCCATTGCCCTAGCCTTGCCAAAGGTCCTAGGATGCAAGGGTCACTATGCTCAGGCTCATGGAAGCCTGCTTTTCTGCTCCTCTCCATCACCTGACATTCACAACTTTCTTCATGCTTACTTGGTAAAGTGGGGAGCAACTGTCTCTCCATTCTCAAAACACACTTGGTGTAGAAGAGAACAGAAACTGTGCTAGCAGCTGGGGCAAGTAGATGGCCCCTCCAAACACTGAGGTCTGTTCTGACTAGACCAAAGCACTCTATACAACCTTCTGCAATGTCCCCAGGCCACTTTCCACACCCTGCTACAATCTTCTATCTATACAAAAAATCTGCTGGGATATGAAGGCATCCTGTTACAACTCCTAAAATCGGACATCGACTTACTTCCATACATGTTGACTCCATCACACAGACCTACTAAGAGTCACTTCTCTTTGTGAGAGAAGATACAAATGGCCTTGCAATCCTGCCTTATCACTCTCCAGTGCCGATGACATTCTGTAATCACCACCCAGGTGACATGTGCTTGTCATTGCCTAGGACAGTGCAGGCTGCTATACAATGATTGTCTCATGGCACAAGGAAGAGGGCAGCACATGTAAGACAGGGAGGGAATGAAGGGAGTGAAATGAAATAGGGTCCAATGTGTCAGAGGGGCCATTTGAAAGTGGAGTTTCTGGAGGAAAAGCAAATGGAAATATAGGCTATCTGGTCACTTCATCTTAGGATCAGAGAAATTTGTCTTTGCAGGCAAAGACCAACAAAAACATGCAAAGGAGAGGTGTTAAGTGGAAGTCATTTCCTTCTACTCTCTTGAGAGCATTGCTAAACCCTCCAAAATGAAGATCATCAACAAGGACCTTACTAGTGTCAGGGGGTGTATAATTCTGACATCTACAGAATCATCTGGGGTATGTTACTTCCTATGGCCTTAAAAGGAACAGCTAAACTGTATGGAAGATCAGTGGGTATATGACAGTTTGAAGCCCACAGAACCATCATACTTTGCTAATCTCTCAACCATAGTATTTACTCAGTGAGTATCAGGGAGCTGTAGGAGAATATGAGAAACTAGATAGGAGGAAGGTAAAATTCTTATTCCACCTTTCAGTGCTCAGTGTGAAGGCTGTAAGGTGGGTTACCCTCAGCGGTAGTCATACCAGGTTTATTCTGTTGAACACTGGCACAGCACTTAAACAACCATGCTTTGGGTTTAGGCCCCAGGATAGCAAAGCTCCTCCTTTATGCTTAAACTTGTATTCCAGAGACAACCAGTTGCTGATCCTGAATGCTGAGAGAGAGTGCAGAAGGGGACTTTATTCTCTATCCCACTAACTTCTCCAGCCCAGACTAGTTCACAATATAGTAAATAAGTGGTGTCCACAGCTATAGCAATTTATTTCTGGGCAATTATACTATTTGGGCAGACTTATTCTCCCTGTGAAAGAATAAGTATGATTCAAGTGTCCCAATCCCCTATGCCTCTCTGTAGCCCAGGATGTGAAGCCCAGCTGGGGATGGCTGTAGCTTGGACCACGTGCCTGGCTGTAGATTGAGCCCTTGCCCAAAGATGGGCAGCAGCTTGCAGAGCCGGCAACAGGCCATTTGCTGCAGCATCCAAAGAGAAAACAGACTCAGCACCTCAAACAAATGAGGCCCAGCACTTCCTGTGTGAGCTTTCCATTTCCTCAGCCAAACAAAAGCCAAAGGGAGTGAAAGGAGGGGGGGGAGATGAGGGAGACATGTTGCCTAAGAGAGCAACCAGATCTGATGTCCCAGGATATGGGTAAATAGAGGCTGAGTGGATCATATCTAAGGGACCTGTGGTTGTCAGATGACCCAGGGAAGGCCCAGGCACTAGGGACAGCTGGTCTGCCTCCCCACCCAAGAGAAAGCAAGGAAGACACAATGGCTTAGATACTTTGGAGAGCTGAGTCCTTTCTTGGCATTCTCTTTCCAAAATTGTAAATTGCCTAGTCCGCATTATAGATTAGCAGCATGAAAAGTTTGAGGCTATACATATTAACTCTTTGGGGATCACTGCTGGGAAACAGCTGTCCCCTGGCCAGCAGGTCTATCAGTTCCTTTGTGCGGCCCCAGCTGCCCAGCATTGAGCTTAGGCCTGGCTCATAAGGCCTTAGCCTAGAGTAGTGATTTTCAACCTGGGTGCCATGAGAGGATCTTAGGCATCCTGTGAAAAATTTTAAAGATTAATTCAATTGTTTTCCAAAGAAGTTCAAAGCATGTAAGTATATTCTTTTTTTTTAATTCTTTTTTTGATCAATATAATGTAAGTGTGTAGGGAAGTTTAACTATAGGTTCAAGTGTGCTGTGAGATAAAAAAGGTTGAAACATACTACCTAGAGCATATTTTGGAAATCTAGAAGGGCTCACAGAAAGAATGCAGAGAAATGTCCAAAGCAATGTGCACCAACTACATGGTTATAAAAGCAAAGGTGGAGGATATGGGGAGGGTGAGTGTAACAGTCCATGGCTGCTTCTTGGGTTGAAGATAGAGAAAAAAGTTTGAAGGAAAGGCAGGAGCAGGGAAAAGAGTCAGACCACACAGTCTATACAGAAAGATCAATAACTGTTGGGGCAGAAATCTCTGCACCGGCCTTTCCTTGTGGGTCAACTGTGAGTCTAGGAGCTAACCCAAAAAAGTTCCCTTCCATATTCCCCAGAAGCGCCCTTGGTAGCAGCCAAGGTCTCTATATTCTATCCTTCAATATTTTTCCCCTCCCAGAGAGGAATACTAGAGATAAATGATGAAGTACTGGGTAAGGATGCTTGCTTGGAAACACACATATTCACATAATAAAGAGCCTAAAGGAACTCTGAGTACATAGCACCTGCCAGAGACAACAAGGTAGAGAATGGGCCTGGGGAAGTAAAGGCAGAGGGAAAGGGGAAATAGAGAGGTGGAACGCAGGGATGGAGAGAAAGGCAGAGATATCCAGAGAGAGAGAGAAAGAGAGCAAGAGGGAGAGAGACAACATCTCAACACAGTTGAACAGAGATAGAACCTCAATGCATACACATGTACACTACTGTGCAAATATGAACACAGAAGTGACACTAACACCAAGAAGAACAGGATCCATGGGAACATGGATAGAGCAAGCTTTTACTTTTCTTTTTTAGACTCACTTTGTTGCTCTTGGTAGAGTGCCATAGCGTCACAGCTCACAGCAACTTCCAGCTCTTGGGCTTATGCAATTTTCTTGCCTCAGCCTCCTGAGTAGCTGGGACTACAGGTGCCTGCTACACGCCTGGCTATTTTCTGAGGCAATTTGGCCGGGGCTGGGTTCCAACCCGCCACCCTCGGTATATGGGGCCAGTGCCCTACTCACTGAGCAATAGGTGCCACCCAGAGCAAGCTTTTTCTATAGGATTGGCTAGTAAATATTTTAGGCTTTGTAAGCCATATTGTCTCTGCGGTAACTTCTCAACTCTGCTGTTGTAGTGTGAAAGCAGCCATAAACACAGTGTAAACAAATAAGCTTGGCTATGTTCCAATACAACTTTATAGACACTAAAATCCAACTTTCATATGATTTTCACAAGTCATGAAATAGCAGTCCTCTACTTTTTTTCAACCATTTCAACCATTCTTATTTTGTAGGCCATAGCTTGTGACCCCAATATAGATATACACACAACAGAGGCAGATCACAAAGGCAGGCAAAGAGACAGAGGCAGGTAGGCAAACACAAGCAGACCCTCCTACACAGAAATTCCACCTCCAATAGAAAGGTCCAGACACAAAAAGACAAAGTTACAGACAAACATGAACACAGAAAGATACCTAACAGACAACCCGCCAGAGGCAGAGAAGACACACAGACCTTCATACTCAGACCCAGACAGACACTGAGACCCATACAGACTTACAGACCCACACAGACAAATGGACCCAGACAAGCACAGAGTTAGACACAAGCCAGTTATGATGCAAACGAAGATCAAAGAAACAGCCATACATAGTTCTACATTATCAGTGTAATTTATGCCACTGAACTATAAACTTGGAAATGGTTAAGTGGCAATTTTTGTTATATGTATTTTTTATCACAATTAAATAAAAAAGCCATACAAACATCAACAGATCTATAATACATAGATACACTCAAGTAGACGCATATACTTCCAGAACAACACACCTCGCTGACAAATGCTCTGAGAAGTACCACACTGACACACAGAGACAGGGCTGGGGGCATGGTGAGGAGACAGGGAAAGAGTAAACAGAAGTGAGATGTGTATGCACTCACCTTCTACACACATTACCATGCCATGAGAGGAGGCACAGAGACAGAGCGTGGAAACAGCACAAGAAGCAGTGAGAGAGCCTGAAAGATACATGGAGAAAAACTAAAAGGGACAGAAAGAGACAGAGAAAGTTGCTCTCACCTGTTAACACAAATCCAGAATCTAGAGGCTGTTGCAAAGACAGTGAGTGTGAATGATATGAGGGAACAAGGGTAAGGACAACAAAATGAAGAGCAAGCTATAGACAGGGAGAAAAAGAGAGTGCAAGAGGATGAGGAACAGGATTCAAGAATAGACAAAAATAACCTAAAACCAGTCAGAGGACAAGATAGGTGTTCAAGGATGGGAAAAACCAAAGTTCAAATGAAGAGAGAACAGAAAAATAAGCAGGCTGTGGGTAGAAGGAAATAAAAAGCAAGACGAGGGAGGGCACTGTAGGAACTGTGGGCTGGGCCAAGGCCAGCAGTGCCAAAGGAATTGGCAGGACAACTTACTGTGAGGGCAGGTCCAGGGATGTGGGTGGAGGATTCCAGGTGTCTGGGTAGCCGAGCATCCAGTCTGACCAGACTTTCACACTGGGGAGCAGTTCCTTCAGGTCCGGGATAAAGGAAGATACCTTGATGTCATCTTGGTCATCCTGATCCTCAGGAGAGGACACCTGAGCTGCAGAGGCAAAGGGTGAGAACTGGGCCTATGTCTGCAGTGGCCTCCAAGTGAGGCCGGGGACACTGGGATGGCAGCAAGTTTTTAGGGAAGGGAGATCAAGTCCACAGGAAAGCTGGACCCAAAGGCAAGCACAAGCGCCAGCACCTAAGAGGATTCTGAAAAGCAGGACAAAGAATGAACAAGTACACTGAGTCTGTCCCCAATGATAGCTATTTCTGCTTTACCAGGCTGAAGTCTCTACTCTGTCTGCTAGCTTACCCTTGTAGCTTTCTTTCAGCACAGTACTAAAATGGTAACAGAGTTCCTGCCAGAACTATAATACCTGAATTTTAATTTATAACACCAGAGAAACCGAAATTACAGGACATTCTACAAAATAAATGACTCGTACTCTTCAAAAATGTCAAGCAATTCGGGTGGCTGAGGCAAGAGGATCGCTTGAGCCCAAGAGTTTGAGGCTGCTGTGAGCCATGATGACACCATTATCTACCCAGGGCAACAGAGTGAGACTCTGCCTCAAAAAAAAAAAAAGGCTGGGAGCCGATGGCTCACGCCTGTGATCCTAGCACTCTGGGAGGTCGAGGTGGGTGGATTGCCTGAGCTCATAGGTTCAAGACCAGCCTGAGCAAGAATGAGACCCCACCTCTAAAAAAGAGCCAGGCATAGTGGTGGGTGCCTATAGTCCTAGCTACTCAGGAGGCTGAGGAGAGGAAAAAAAAAAGTCAAGGTCATAAACGAAAGAAAAAGATTAAAAAGCCATTCCAAATTACAGAAGACTAAAAAGACATGAAATTTGTTTCTCTCTCTTAAAGACAGAGTCTCACTTTGTCACCTTCAGTAGAATGCCACGGCATCATAGCTCAAAGCAACCTCAAACTCCTAGGCTTAAGCAATTCTCTTGCTTCAGTCTCCCAAGTAGCTGGGACTACAGGTTCCCACCGTGCCCAACCAAGACATGACATATAAATGCAATGTGTGATCCTGGACTGGATCCGACAGCAGAAAAAAAATTTTTTTTTTGTTGCTATAAAGAACATTATTAGGACAACTGGTACAAAGTAAATATGGTCTGTACATTCAATAACAGTACTAAATCAGTATTAACTTTCTGATTTTGATAATTGTTATTAAATGTAAAATTATTTCAATATAAAAAGTTATTCCCTTGTCTCAGAAGAAAGACAGCCCAGTGGCTGGAATCATTCAAAGAGCTGGTATGCCAGTGGATGACAGAGGGGCCTCATCAATATTGATCTAGAAGCTGAAAGAAAGGTGTGACCTTCAGCCCCACCTTACACTGCTACATTAATCTAAGGACAGTCTCTAAGGATATGGGATATTACCTCAACCCAAGGGCTAAAAATAACACCCATTCTAGTCCAATGAGTCTCCTAAGATGACTGGTCCACAGTGGTTAAAGCACCCACCAGGCACCAAACAAAGAGGGGACACAGAGATAAAGGGCAAACCCACAACATCAAATATGAACAAAAAGTGAACTTCACTTTTCTGGTGTTTTAAAAATGCAGAACACCTAGCGGCTCATAGGTAAAGTGAAAATCCCTTTTTTTTTTTTTTTTTAGACAGAGCCTCAAGCTGTCCCCCTGGATAGAGGGCTGTGGCATCACAGCTCACAGCAACCTCCAATTCCTGGGCTCAAGCCAGTCTCCTGCCTCTGCCTCCCAAGGAGCTGGGACTACAGGTGCCTGCCACAACGCCTGGCCATTTTTTGGTTGCAGCCACCATTGTTTTTGGCAGGCCCAGGCTGGATTTGAACCGGCCAGCTCAGGTGTACATGGCTGGCTTGAGCCACAGGCACCGAGCCTAAAGTGAAAATCCTAATTACAAAAGGAGAAAAAGGGGAGGGAATGGTTCCACAAAAAAGAAAATGGGCCTTAGAGGCAGTCAGATTACAAAAGGAAATAAGACTAGGTCCATGGGCAAAAGGAAGAGGCACATGCGGGGAAGTGGAAGAACAGAGAGCAGAGGGAGAAGACCCTGAGAAGCAGCACAGCACTCGAGGCTTGTCTGGACAGGGTCAGGCAGCTAGAATGCCCTCAAGTTAGGGGGCCCCTCCTGCTTACCTTTGGCAGACTCCTTAAGTAAAGAGGTGCAGCGCCGTACCAGTAGAGAAAACATAGCCAAGCCCAGGGCTGCAGCTTGCTCCTGGATCACAGAGCGACACTCCTCTGAGAAGCAGTCTGAGGAGAGGCATAAGAAACTCCATCATTATCTTGGGGGATGAGAGCTGTGCTGCTCTACTTTACAAGGTGTGCATCCTTGGCGTATTACTAAGCTTACTTTTCCTCACCTAAAACTATAATATGCCTCCTCTCAGAGAGTAGCTCTAAGGCTAACTAAGAATGCATGTGAAGCACTTACCACAAGCTCTGGCTACAAGAAGTGCTGCTAACATGGTAAGGATCACCTGCATCATCTCTGAAGCACATCATTTCCCCAGGACCAGTTACCTCAAGGTGAGCAGGTTGAGCCAGAGCCACAGGGGTTACTGATAATGTACAGCTATAATAACACAAACTCAGATTTAATTAACTCAGTCTCTCTAATTAATGTACAGCAAGCAGAGCACAATCATCAATTAAGATCAGAAAATACGAATTTAAAAATAACCTTCAATCACCCACCTTTGCTTTCATCCTTACGTCCTCTATGTTCGTCCATATATATGACACAACCAACCTATTTTCACTGAATGAGTTAATTTTATATAGAGCAGTGCTTGGCATATAATAAGTACTTTATCAGTGTTAGCTTTTGTTTTCACAAATTGTTATCCCTATGACTAAAAAATAAATCTGGCTCCTAATACCAGCACCCTGCTTCCCTCACTTTTTCAGCCTAGCTAACTTCCTTCTTACTTCAGGTCACTGAAAGGAGCCACCCTGTGGGTGGGCAGACTTATTCTTTGGTGGGAACTACATAAGACACTCCCAAATCCCTGCCTGTACCTACTCCTTCCCTCATAGCCACTTCATCTCCACTTGAGAGGAATCGGTGACACACAGAGAGCAAAAGTCCAACTTACAGCTTCAGAGAAGACTCTCACTACACAGAGTCAGGCTCACTAACTGTGGCAGCAGCTAATCTGTTAATTCCTTCTGCAATACAGGAGAACTCTCAGAATCTCTGATAATTAGCCACATGTTTGTTTTCTGCCAGCATTTTAACCTCAATAGCCCAGGGGGGAGCATGCTCTATCTCTAGTCTTATCAATAGGGCCTACCTGAAATCCAGGAGATAGTACACAACCATAGTATTCCTTTGCCTAGGAGAAAGTATAACTGGAGAATACAAGCTGGCCCCAAATAAATTTTTTTTTATTTATTTTTGTTTTTTAGTTGAAGTCTCCATCTACTGCCCCAGGCTAAAGTGCAGTGGCATCAGCCTAGTTCACAGAAATCTTAAACTCCCGGGTTCAAGCAATCCTGTGTCACCCTCCCAAGTAGCTTGGCTTTCTACTTACAGGCACCTGCTACAAGAGGCAGCTAATTTTTCTATTTTTAGTAGAGACAGGTTCTAGCTCTTGCTCAGGCTGGTCTGTAACTCTTAAGTTCAAGTGATTCTCCTGCCTTGGCCTCCTAGAATACTATTACAGGCATGAGCCACTGTGTCTGGCCCCAAACCATTTCTAAAAGTCCTGGGAAGGAGGAGGAGCAGACTGCTGCTCAAAAGGGACCAACATATGAACAGCATCAGTGTAGCAATTCCACTATGGCTTTCCTGCCATCCTTCCAGGATGCCTATTGGTCCCAAATGTCACCCTCTAACTTTCCAATGCAACTGTGGCAGGCAATAAGGAAGTGGTAACAATCCATGTGATTAGAATAGATCACTGCCCTCATTCTTCTCCTGATTAGTCTATAAACCTTCGGTGGACAGAAAAGAAAACAAGCAACCAAGAACTAAGAGGAGGGAGGAGGGAAAGCAGGGAAGAGGAAGATGTATAAAGATGTGTAAGCTGTCCCAAGAAAAGATGCCAGCTCTTCCCCAGCTCCCTCCCTGTAGGAAAAAGCACTCTCTGTATGCTCCCAGCTCAGGCGAGGCCTCTGCAAAGCACTGCCAGCAGCCTGCCTCTAATTAGCAACAAAGCCCAGAATGAAGAAGTCCAGGAGAGAGGAACCTGGAAAGGACTAATAGATCTTGGTGGTTAACACACTGATTAAACATTTAGTGCCCCCATCAACTGAGGATCTTAGGCAGAAGTTACTTGCACACAGAAAGTTAGAAGGGGGGGTGGGGAGGAATAATGTAATGAAGAATAATAAAATACGTGTTAAAAAAGAAGAAGAAAGTTAGAAGGGATGTGGAGGGTATCTTAACTCTAGACACTGGCATTTTGAGACACATAAGATTCTCTCATTAGCCTCGAGAAGGATAAGATGGGGGAGAGGGACATTTCTTTCACCAAGCCTGTTTCCATTTTTATGACAAATGGCAACCCCAGGCTTGACAAGGTGGGGGCTAGGGCTCAAGGCAGAGAATGAACTACTTAAGAACCATTTTGCCTCTGGAGAGTCCAGAGTGGCTTTTTTTTTTTTCTTAAAGACTCCTGCAATAATGTTTGGGGACCAGGCAAGGTAGCAACAACTGGGGTCTCTTTGGTGTAAGTCTGGAAGGGGTCATCTGCTTCTCAGACCAAAAAACTACAGGGAAGCTTCATGAAAGTTCTGCTCTTGGTCATGATTATATTACCTCAATCCCTCTAACCACCTACTGAAGAAGGGCCTGGTAACACTGCTGGTTTGTGTGTACAAACTAGTAAGCTACTCTGCCCTGTCAAGCAAGTAGAGCTATTATAGGCTATCTAAGGGGTCAGAATGCCTGGGTCATGGTCATCCCTCTGATCATATTATCTACAGTAATTCCTGGAAGGTCTGCCCTTTTCCATGGCTCAGTGGCACCATAAGCACATACAGAGCACCTATGATATGCTAGACAATGAGGTAGTTATGATGGAGAACATAACTACAAATAGAACATGGTCTCTGCAAACTTAGGACCTTTTAATAGGGTGACAAAAATCATTGTTTAGGGCCAGATGTAGTGGCTCATGCCAATAAGCCTAGCACTCTGGGAGGCCGAGACAGGTGGGTTGCTTAAACTCAGGAGTTTGAAACCAGCCTGAGCTAGAGCAAGACCCCCTATCTCTACTGAAAATAGAAAAACTAGCTAGGCATCACAGAGAGTGCCTATAGTCCCAGTTACTTGGGAGCCTGAGGCAGGAAGATCACTTGAGCCCAAAGAATTTGATGTTGCTGTGAGCTATGATGCTACAGCATTCTACCCAGAGCAACAATAATACTCTGTCTCAAAAAAAAAAAAAAAAAAAAAAAAAAGTGGGCGGCACCTGTGGCTCATCAAATAGGGCGCCAGCCCCATAACTGAAGGTGGTGGGTTCAAACCCGGCTCTAGCCAAACTGCAAAACAGAAAAAAAGCTGGGCGTTGTGGCAGGCACCTGTAGTCCCAGCTACTTGGGAGGCTGAGGCAAGAGAATCACCTAAGCCCAGGAGTTGGAGGTTGCGGTGAGCAGTGTGATGCCACGGCACTCTACCAAGGGTGGTAAAGTGAGACTCTATCTCTACAAAAAAAAAAAAAAAAAATCATTATTTAGGCGCAGCACCTGTGGCTCAAGCGGCTAAGGAGCCAGCCACATACACCTGAGCTGGCGGGTTCGAATCCAGCCTGGGCCCACCAAACAACAATGATGGCTGCAACCAAAAAATAGCCAGGTGTTGTGGCGAGCGCCTGTAGTCCCAGCTACTTGGGAGGCGGAGGCAAAAGACTCGCTTGAGTCCAGGAGTTGGAGGTTGCTGTGAGCACTGATGTCACAGCACTCTACCCAGGGGGACAGCTTGAGGCTCTATCTAAAAAAAAAAAAAAAATCATTATTATACAAGTAACCATGGCAATTTGAACCTAGTGTCTTAAGTGAGAAGTGTATTAAGTACATGGTACCTTCATGGGATGCTCTTTGCCCCTGGGCTAGAAGCCACAAGAAACCACTCTTTAAGTGTACTTACCACTAAGGCTGGGTGCTGTAGATCACACTTATAATCCCAGCACTCTGGGAGGCTGAGGCAGGTGGATTGCCTGAGCTCCCAGGTTAAAGACCAGCCTGGGCCAGGGTGAGACCCCCATCTCTAAAAATAGCAGGGTGTTGTAGAGGGCAACTGTAGTCCCAGCTGCTTGGGAAGATAAGGCAAAAGAATGGCTTGGGCCCAAGAGTTTGAGGTTGCTGTGAGCTATGATGCCACAGCACTCTACCAAGGGTGACAAAGTGAGATTCTGTCTGGAAAAAAGAGTACTAACCATTATACAAATGGGTAAGGAAAAGATCTAGATTCCCAGAGTCCACACGATTTAGGGCTAGACCTAGGAAACTGGACCTTGTCTGTCAAATACCCATATACAGAAGGTACCAAAAAATAAAATGTATACACATTTTAAGAAAGATGAAACTGTATTAAATTTGTAATATTCAGGCCGTGCGCAGTGGCTCATGCCTGTAATCCTAGCACTGGGAGGCCAAGGCAGGTGGACTGCCTGAGCTCATGAGTTCAAGACCAGCGTGAGCAAGAGTGAGACCCCGTCTCTAAAAATAGCTGGGCACTGTGGCAGGTGCATATAGTCCCAGTTACTTCAGAGGCTGATGGCAAGAGAATCTCTTAAGTCCAAGAGTTTGAGGTTGCTGTGAGCTATGGCAGTACAGCATTCTATGGAAAGCAGCAAAGTAAAACTCTGTTTCAAAAAATAAATAAATAGGCTCCGCCCCTGTGGCTCAACGGGCTAAGGCGCCAGCCACGTATACCTGAGCTGGTGGGTTCGAATCCAGCCCGGGTCCACCAAACAACAATGATGGCTGCAACTAAAAAATGTCTGGGCGTTGTGGTGGGCTCCTGTAGTCCCAGCTACTTGGGAGGCGGAGGCAAGAGACTCGCTTGAGCTCAGGAATTGGAGGTTGCTGTGAGCTGTGATGCCACTGCATTCTATCCAGGGTGACAGCTTGAGGCTCTGTCTCAAAAAAAAAAAAAAAGATAAAAATAAATAAATAAATAGGCCTTGCCTGTGGCTCATCGAGTAGGGCGCTGGCCCCATAAACTGAAGGTGGCGGGTTCAAACACGGCCTCGACTGAACTGTAAAACAGAAAAATAGCCAGGTGTTGTGGTGGGCACCTATAGTCCCAGCTACTCGGGAGGCTGAGGCAAGAGAATCACCTAAGCCCAGGAGTTGGAGGTTGCTGTGAGCTGTGTGACGCCACAGCACTCTACCAAGGGCGACAAAGTGAGACTCTGTCTCTACAAAAATAAATAAATAAATAAATAAATAAATAAAATAAAATAAAATAAAATAAATTTGTAATACTCAAGTCACATTTAACTTCTGCAATTACAGGCAGTGTTCCACGTGACTTGTAGTCATCGTTTGTAACTGGTATATATTGAGTATTACAAACTAAGTTTTTCCTTTCTTAAAATGTGCATACTTTTTTTGGCACTCTCTGTAAATATCTAGAAATGAGTTGGTTCAAGCCAACAAGTGATGAAGGGTGGGGAGGGAAAGGCATTGTTTGCCTTGGTATTTGCCTGGGTTCCCCTGGCTTTGTGACAGACAGCAGGAGCTTGAAGTGAGCTGAGGAACTCATTAACTTTGTGAAATAGCCTTTCACCTTCTTTCCAAAAGCAGGCTAGCTCAAGGGTTTAGGGTAATGGTTTTGACTAAGTAAATCAAACAGAAATATTTCTTACCCAGAAAGTCACCCGAGGTCTGAACTTAGTTCAGCCCCTTCCCACATGTGAGCAGGTGACCACAGCGTCGAGTATTCCTATGGCTAAATACCTGCTTAGACAAGAAATATTCTTCTCACTCCTATGTAACAGGGAGAGTTTCTCATTTTTCTGAGAACATATTCATGGAAAACATAAACCAACTGTCGTCAAAGTTGTATAAAATCAGGAAATAGAGCGGCCAGGAGAAGGTTGCCATGTGGCCGGATGTTATGTATTTCTAATTAGTGCTATACATCTTTCAACAGCAAGTGTCCTTCTGCTGGGAAACACAACACACTGCCCTTGTTATTGTAACTGTCAGAGAAGTGCTTAAACAGATAATCTCCAGGAAAAGTGATAAACATGTCCCCTCTCCCACCATGGTGCTGCCAAAGCAAAGCTGTGCCTGATGGCTCCAGGATGGCAAGGCATCCTCTCACAGGAAATGGGAGTGAGACAGGAGGGGCGGAGAGGGAAGTGAAGGGCAGGGGAGCGAAGGGAGGCCCACCTGCCCAGACCCTCGAAGCTCAGCCAAGGGATGGGAGTTCAGAAATATCGTTTCTGATTAACTCCCAGGGCAAGGTACTGAGTTTCTGTCCCCAAGAGATTTGGAGGAAACTAGTATCTATGAAAGAAGTTCGGATGGTCAAAACAGAATCTGGCAGCAATGGAATAAGCAGAGTTCCCTTGTTGCACACAGCCAACTTCCTGGCAAGAGGATTAGAAGAGTAATGAAGAGAAGACACAGGATGGATGACACATAAGTCTGATACCCTGATGGCAAAAGAAAGGATTCAGAGGGCACTGAGTTCCACCAGGAGAGAGAACCAATTATCTGTTTGGCTGTTTCACTAACAGCTAGAGAAAAATGCAAACAAGATCACTTATTCACTGACTCCCTCACCACCATCTCCTCCCAAAGAAAGGAAATGAATGGTCAGCCACCTCTAAACTAACACCACCTGGAGGCCATTTGCTGGCTCTTGTCTTTCAGACATAAGGCTGCTTTTCTCATGAGTCAGTTACCAGTCAGATACAGGGCTGGCATAGTTCCTGAGTAGCCCACCAAAACCTCTTTGTCTACAGGAAGTGGGCAGAGAGGGAGCATCTTTCGACTGCTGCTGCTTGAGCCACAGAGTAAGTGGCAGCTGCTGGTTAAAGAGGAAGCAGTCACTGTATAGGAACCAGACAAAATCAAAGTCTCAGACCAAAAGCAGAGATGTATTGCCCTCAGTGCATCATTTTATTCCCTGAAGAGCAGAATGAATTAGTCTGAAGAATTAGGCACCAACATACTCAAGCAAATTATTCATGCACAATGGCAAAGAAAAGTTAGGCTGACTAGGTATAAGGCAAGCCATAACATATCCCAAAAAAGGTACAGCCAAGTCAACTCCAAAGAACATGGAAAGTGCTGTCTTCACTGTCACGCCTGCTGTTCCCTTTGGACTTTCCAGGATGGTAAAACTCTGGGTTCTTCTAGAGCTTTTCTGAAAACAGGGAGATGTGGGAGAAAAGGAAATCCTAACCTCCTTTTTAAAATTTATTTATTTATTTTTATTTTATTGAATCATAGCTGTGTACATTAGTTCAATCATGGGGTACAGTGTGCGGGCTTCATATACAATCTGAAATATTTTCATCCACCTGTTCAACACAACCTTCATGGGATTTTCTCGTTTATTGTGTGAAAACATTTGTGTTCTCCATTTAGTAGGTTTCACCTGACCCTTCCAAGATGCACCTCAAGTGTGATCCCACCCGCGTATCCTCTCTCCACCCACCTTCTCTCTCCCCTTCCCCCCCTTTTCGCCTTTCCCCATCTTCTTGTCCTATAATTGGGTTGTAGCCTTCACATGAAAGCTATAAATTTGCTTCATAGTAGGTCTGTATATATTGGGTACTTTTTCTTCCATTCTTGAGATACTTTGCTAAGGAGAATGTGTTCCAGCTCCATCCATGTAAATATGAAAGAGGAAAAGTCACCATCTTTCTTTAAGGCTGCATAATATTCCATGGAAATCAATATTGTTAAAATGTCCATACTACCCAAAGCAATATACAATTTTAATGCAATTTCTATTAAAGCTCCATTGTCATATTTTAAAGATCTTGAAAAAATAATACTTCGTTTTGTATGGAATCAGAAAAAACCTCGAATAGCCATGACATTACTTAGAAATAAAAATAAAGTAGGAGGAGTCACACTACAAGACCTGAGACTGTACTATAAATCGGTACTGGCACAAAAACAGAGAGGTAGATGTTTGGAACAGAATAGAGAACCAAGAGATGAACCCAACTACTTACCACTATTTTATCTTCGACGAGCCAATTAAAAACATTCAGTGGGGAAAGATTCCCTATTTAACAAATGGTGCTGGGAGACCTGGCTTGGCGACCTGTAGAAGACTGAAATCAAACCTACACCTTTCACCACTAATGAAGATAGACTCACACTGGATTAAAGATTTAAACTTAAAACATGAAACTATAAAAATACTAGAAGAAAGTGCAGGGAAAACTCTTGAAAGAATTGGCCTGGGCGAATACTTTATGAGGAGGACACCCCAGGTAACGGAAGCAGTATCACAAATACATTACTGGGATCTGATGCAACTAAAAAGCTTTTTTATTTTTTTTGAGACAGAGTTGCAAACTATTGCCCTTGGTAGAGTGCCATGGCATCACAGCTCACAGCAACCTCAAACTTTTGGGCTTAAGCAATTCGGAAATCCTAACCTCTTAACAAAGTGACCTTTCCCATCAATTCCAAAAACACTTACTAGGCACCCAATTTTCTATAAAGGAAAATAGAATCCTATCTGTGAGAAGATGGAATCTAATCAGGAAGACAGGAAAACTACATACATACCCAACTAACTATATATAATTCAAAACATGAATGACGTGCCATAAGGAAGATGGAATTAAGATGCTTTATGTTACCAGAGGGAAAGGAAAACATTTCAGTTAGCATGTATCAGAGAAGGTTTCATGGAAAAGATCATTTCTGAGCTGGGTTGAAAGAGATGAACAAAGATGGAATTGGCAGGTGTAGGAGAGATAGCACATACTGCACAAGGCTTGCAGGTACTGCATGCACCATACTGCCTGAGGTCTGACTGGGACCACAAAGTACAGGACTTGCAATATCGGAAAAAAGAACATGGGCTTGGCTCAGCGCCTGTGGCTCAACGGGCTAAGGCGCCAGCCACGTACACCTGAGCTGGCGGGTTCGAATCCAGCCCCCAGGCCCGCCAAACAACAATGACGGCTGCAACCAAAAAATGGCCGGGCGTTGTGGTGGGCGCCTATAGTCCCAGCTACTTGGGAGGCGGAGGCAAGAGACTCGCTTGAGCCCAGGAATTGGAGGTTGCTGTGAGCTGTGAGGCCACGGTACTCTACCCAGGGTGACAGCTTGAGGCTCTGTCTCAAAAAAAAAAAAAAAAGAACATGGGCTTGACTCGACAGTGAGGGGGTACTCACTCAAGGTTTCCAAATAAAGCAATGGTGAATATTTAATAAAGATTGATGGAGCTAAAGGACTTAGGACATATTAGAATAGCTGGAGAAAGGTAACAGTGAAGGAGACCAGTTAGGAAGCTAAGAGAGAACTTGATTGAATTAAGAGAAATTATATGTAGAACTCTTCATAAAGATTTTAACGCCAAGTAAGTAAAACATCTTTCTTATAAGAGTGGTAGAAGGGCGGCGCCTGTGGCCCAAAGGAGTAGGGCACCGGCCCCATATGCCGGAGGTGGCTGGTTCAAACCTAGCCCAACCAAAAAAAAAAAAAAAAAAAAAAAGTGGTAGAAAAGGGAATAAAAAGCACACAGATCTGAAAAATGCTGCATAAAGAAAATCAAGAGAAGGTGGAGATAATGCTGGAGCAGGCAGCGAAGGGGTGAAGACTGCTGGAATAGGTCAAGGGCTCTCACTGATGAGACAGGTTCCAGGGGATCCTGAGAACTCAAGAAGGGTAACATCCATGAAATGATCCAAGAAAGGGGCAGAAACTCAGCATACAGAACACCTGGAGGAAGGCAGGTATGTGTCAAGGGTCCCCAGGCTCCCACCCACTTGGCTCTGGGCCAAGTCCTGTCTTTTTAGAACAAAGACACTTTAGGGGGTCAGAAATACTTGAGGAAGACCTTGCAAGAGGAGGCCTGGGAAGTCTGAACTGGCTCTCCCTGTGGAAGCCATTAGATATTCAGCACTTCATTTGTTTCCAATTCTTGTATGAGTGCAGCCCCAGGCTGTGGGGTGAAAGGCTCCTCTCTGACGTAATCAGGAAGCAGCTGCAAAATTAAGGAATCCCTCATGACATCATAAAAAGGGATGATGGTTTACTGGGGAAAGTATAAAAATTAATTACGTATTCCCACATGACTCCCTTCCTCTAAATGTGTACAAATCCCCTCCCACCTCCACACATTCTCTCATCAACAACATCCAGAAGCCACCTTGATGAACAGGGTACAAAAGGGCAAACAAAACCCAGAGTGAGAAAGTTCTTGAATGCACTCACTGTCTGCCGCATGTATTTGCAACTTAACAAGCAATACCTTGTCCTGGAATTTTTATACATATAGCATGTTTCCCCAACAAAATGTTAAGTCCTTTGAGGACAAGAGCTGTGTCAAGACTTCACATCCTTGAAAATCAGCACTATGAAAAGGTTAAAAAAAAATGCCTGCTCCTCATAACAGTAGGAACAGTAGGTATACATGCCTCTCTTACTTGTGTTTTTTTTTTTTTTTGTAGAGACAGAGTCTCACTTTATCGCCCTAGGTAGAGTGCCGTATCGTCACACAGCTCACAGCAACCTCCAACTCCTGAGTTTAGGCGATTCTCTTGCCTCAGCCTCCCGAGTAGCTGGGACTACAGGCGCCCACCACAACGCCCCGCTATTTTTCTGCAGTTCGGGTGAGACTGGGTTTGAACTCGCCACCTTTGGTATATGGGGCCGGCGCCCTACTTGATGAGCCACAGGCACTGCTCTGTGCATCATTTTTGGTGAGTCTGTCTCTTTCTGTTGCCCTGGCTAGAATCCTGTGCCATCAGCCTCACTCACAGCAAGAGCAAGACCCCATTTTCAAACTTTTGAGCTCAAAAGATCCTTTTCCCTCAGCCTCCTAAGTAGCCAGAACTACTAGCACCTGCCACCATACCCAGCTAGTTTTTCTATTTTTAGAAAAGCTGAGATCTTCTCTTGCTCAGGCTGGTTTCCAACTCAAAGCGATCCTCCCACCTTTGGCCTCCCAGAGTGCTAGTATTACAGGCATGAGCCACCACAACAGCTCTCACTGTGGCTCCTTATAGTGAATGACATGCATCCACTGTGGTCAGAATAATTAAGATATATTGAGACCTATGTTTGGCACAGAGCATTTACATATATTAAATGTTATCTCAAAGCTTCACAAAAGATTTGCACAGGAGGTATCATTCTCTGTTTTTGACATTTGATGAAACACACTTAGAGAGATTAAACAAGTTGTCCAAGGAAAACAAAGCTAGTAAATGCCAGAGCAGAGATTTGAATCCAAGCCTGTATGCTCCTGTGCCTACACTGTTTCTATACCTGGTTTTCAAATGCTTATGACTTAAGCTTCACACTCCAACTGTTCCCCTCTCCTTTATGAACATAAAAACCTCATACTACCTAAAGTTCTGCACAATAAAGCTCTGAGACGATGACTAGGTAGAAACCAAAATGAAAAACACCAATTTTACAACAGTGCCAAAGAAAATTAAATACTTAGGTATAAGTCTGAAAAAACATGTACCGATTTTCTATGCTAAAGATAACAATGCTAGGGCGGCACTTGTGGCTCAGCGAGTAGGGCGCCGGACCTACATACTGGCGGGTTCAAACCTGGCCTTGGCCGAACTGCAAAAAACAAAACGAAAAAAACAGCTGGGCGTTGTGGCAGGCGCCTGTGGTCCCAGCTACTAGGGAGGCTGAGGCAAGAGAATCGCCTAAGCCCAGGAGTTAGAGGTTGCTGTGAGCTGTGTGATGCCACGGCACTCTACCTAGGGCAATAAAGTGAGACTCTGTCTCTACAAAAAAAAAATAATAATTACAATGCTAATAACAGAAATCAAAGAAAAACTTAAATACCAGGTTCGTGGATTGAAAGACTCAACACTGTAGAGGTGTCAATTCTTCCTGAATATGGTTTGGATATTTAGCCACTCCAAATCTCATGCTGAAATTTGATCTCTAGTGTTAGAGGTGAGGTCTGACAGGAGGTGTTTGGGTCATGGGGGCAGATACCTCACAAATACCATGGTGTCCTTTCTAAGATAATGACTGTGTTCAAGCTTTATTAGTTCACATGACAGTTGGTTTTTAAAGGAGCCTGGACCCTCCTCCTCTCTCTCTTGCCATGTGCTGTGCCTGCAACCACTTAGCCTTCCACTTTGATTGGAAGCTCCCTGAAGCTCTCACAGAAGCAGATGCTGATGCAATGCTTCTTGTATAGCCCACACAACCATAAACTAAATAAATCTCTTTTCTTTACATGTTACACTCAGCCTCAGGCATTTTCTTTATAGTAATGCAAAAGAGACTAACATCTTTCCCTAATAAATCTATAGGTTTAATACAATTCCTATTAAAATCTCAGGAAAGTTCGGCTCAGTGCCTGTGGCTCAACGGGCTAAGGCACCAGCCACGTACACCTGAGCTGGCAGGTTCGAATCCAGCCCAGGCCCGCCAAACAACAATGACAGCTGCAACCAAAAAATGGCCGGGCGTTGTGGTGGGCGTCTTGTAGTCCCAGC